>JAPYYD010003862.1:0-13693 GCA_028551405.1 Uromys caudimaculatus | reverse complement strand
CTTGTTGGCTACCGACTCCTGGCGGCACAGGCAGAGGTTTCCGCCTGCGAGTGAAATCCGGAAGTTTCGGAGTTTTTCTGTCTCCGGGTTCTCAGGCCCCGGATCCCGGCAGATCCGGGCGGGTCTGGGTGAGAGGTGCTGCTCCCCTCAACCCCACTCACGGCCCTTCCAAGTTCCTGGGAGGTTACCTTTCTATGGCGCTCATTGACTCTCTTGTTTTCTTGAAGCCTATGTTGTCAGACAATATAATGAAAAAAGCAGTGTAAAAGTAAACCTGAAAATCTTGAAAACATACAGAAAGTAGCACAAGAAGTAGGCAGGGAGTCCTGCATTCTTTCCTTGGTACCTCCAAAGAAAAATGAGATGAAACTGAGCAAGAATTTCACCCAGATAGACACAGCAGAAGGAAACTAAAGGGCCTAAGACTTGTTCTTGAAGGAATTCATACATAAACTCCTTCACATTTTCATGTCTTTAAATATTTTGGTCTTAGAATCTTGAGTCAGTATTTGATCATTTAAAAATTTATTTTCATAATTTTTAGTTTCTATCTATTAAAAATTGGAATTTTTAAATCATTCTTAGCTTTGAAATTGACTTGTATATGTTATTACCAGTCAAATAGAACACTTCTTTATGCTGCTTGGAGAATTCGCCAAACACATTGCATTTTTATAGTTATTTGGGGGAAGAACGGTTATACTTGGATGCTTCTTTATTTACTTCAATTTGCAAATATTGTAGACACTCACAGGTGCCAAATAAGTAAGGTAACAGCCTACTTCTTTTATCTCTCATTCCAGATGTGGTGCTTGTCATAATACTGAACCATTAGTTGGTGCACACATATGCACAGACAACAGTTAAATTACCTTGAATCCATCCCCTGAAGGATCCCAGTCTTAGCCATATTTATTTCCCAGACAAGGAAAGGAAAGTCCGAAGAGCTCACAACTAGAACTTGTTCTTTAAAGAAAGGGAAACTTGTAGATGGGTTGAGATGAGATGCAGTCACTCTGAGCACTTTGTGGATGCCACAACATATAAAGATGAAATCAGGGGCCTCATGCTAAGGAAATACGTCTGGAACTAAAGCATAGAATTTGTGAGTTAAGGTTTAGATTATAGGTCAGGCACAGTCATGCATGCCTTTAAGCCTAGCACTCTGTAGAAAAAGGCAGATGGATCTCTGTGAGTTAGAGCCTAGCCTGGTCTACATAGTGAATTCTAGGTCAGCCAAGGCTATATAATGAGACCCTGTCTCAAAAAATTAACACTGTATACATATGTTCTATATTGAAAACATTCCAAAATTTATAATGTTTCTTATATTTTAAGAGTAATATTTTTGCAAGTATGTGTTGTCTTAATTTATGATTCATTATTAATATTGTTTCTAATGATTAATAACGTTTGAAATGATTTCACCAGCATTTGTGTCTTCTTTTCAACTAACTACATTTCCAAATGTAGCTTTGTTTATTTATTTGGTTTTGTTAAGACAAGGTGTCTCATAGTAGAGACTAGCTTTGAAGAACTGATGATCCTCCTGCCTCAGCTTTCCAAGTGCAGAGATTACAGGTATAACCACGCTGTCTTACTAACAATGGTTTACTTAAAGTCTATGATCACTTTATTATCTATTCTGTTTAAATAGTTTTGTTTTGGTGGGAGAGTCTATACATGAATACTGGATTAACATAATTTCCAACCTTCCCTCTCCCCTTTCCAACCCCCCTTTCTTCTCCTCTACTACCCCCCAAATTGATGACATATTCCTCTTTATTGCTGTTATACACACCAAACACAATAAAGCCCTACTATAGTATTCTTACGTAATTTCTGAAAGAGATTTTCTGTCAGCGGGCTAAACATGAGGATTCAGGATTATCATATTTCCTTAAGATTTTCTTTCTTTGAGGAGCCATTGTAGGCCATGATCAAAATGAAAAATAGTCTAGCAGCTGAATACTGGGAAGAAATTCCCATCTACAAGTGTGACTTCCTTCACTTGATAAGATTACAAAGGCATGATCTAAACAGCAGAAGAGCGATCAGTTACCTTTCTTTTGCATTCAGCAGACTTGCTTATGCCTAATCCACTATTATGAGCAAATCTTAGAGGGCTTATCATTAGTAATGGGTGCCTATACACAGGAACATTAGACAACATAGTTCACATGGTTCTCCATCATTGATACACATTAAAGATAAAGATAATTTCATGATTAAAAAGAAACAGTAATCAAAATTGTTTCTGCCTTCAACACTTGACGACTTCCTTCATTAAATGTTTAGGCTTTTGTGTGTATGGATGTGTCTATGTAGAACATTCTGCTAAAACTATTAGTTCCTGATTTTGAAAGATACCTCATTAGAAGAGTGCTTGCTGGTATGGCTAGGGACCCCAATCCATCTCCACTATAAATAACTAAATATCAGTTCTTAATTTTGTTTATTTTCAAGGAAAGGTGACTATCATTGCCCACATTGCAATATTTCTGCATCCTCTCAATCTAGCTATAAATGCTTTCTTGTTATAGTATCATTTAGTGAGCAACTATTTACCTGTCATTTGAAACTGGTATTTTAGGATGACTTATAGACAGGTGGGTGTCTAGAAACTTGATTTTTTTTTTTTTACATTACTCTAAGTCCTTATGACAATGAGAACATTCTTTAAGTTATCTCTTCTACAGGGTTTCCTAGTTTCTGATATGTATATACATATTTCATCTGTGCAAAGGACATCCTGTATTTGAAACAGGGAGCATTAGATTTATGCCGCTATTTTACTTTTCTGTGAAAAGAAATTCCTAAAAGGAATATCAGTTTGTTGTGCCTCATATCGAAGAGAAGTATCATTTATCAAGCTCGTTTCCTGCAGAGCACTAATTCCCACACCTTTCAGTCATATTTAGATAATTGGCCCCAGTCTGGTTGGAGCTACCTCTCCCTAACCCAGAGGCTTCCTGGGTTGTGGCTTATTAGAATGCAAAATCTGCCGAGTGGTCACCTTGAGTAGCTGTCCTCATTTCTCTCCTTTACTATCTGTCATTCCAGCTGCTTCACTGTCAAAGCATCCACAGAAATTCAAGATAACAGTACTGGAAATCAGTGAACTAATACAGACGTGCTATATGATTTTCTTTGTGTTGACGCAGAGAATATTTTGTCTCTCTCCCTTTAGCTCAGGTCTTTTGGTTCAGCTCTTTGAAGCTCTAAGAACAAAGGAAATAAAATGGTCCAAAATCCTTCTACTGATTTTAGACAAAGAGAACGAAGTGCTTCTCATTTTTAAATTGTCCAAATCATCCGGCCCAGAGTTAATTTTTCAGCACACGGTGTTTACTTTTCTAGATTGAATAGGAAATTGCAGGTAGGTTTCAAATCTCATTTAATTCTATGTCTAGATATTTAAATCGCTTTTGGTAACTGGTCTTTACATAACTATTACTTTACATAGTCTGTGGCACAGTGCACTCTATAATAGTATTGATTGAATAAAAAAACAATAAAGAAAGGGTTTTTTTTTCAATGTGTGCAGAATGCTTTGGGATGGATACAACAAAAATAGAGGCTTTTGTTCAGTTCATAAGCAGTTATACTCTTCACGTTTCTGAAGTTGCTTTTGACTTTTGGTGACCATTTTGTTTTAGTTGTTAGATAATTTTTAATAAATGTATTAAAATATGTCATATTATTGACTATTGAAAAAATACATTGTGTCTGGGGTTTCAAAATAGAGATTAGGATGGAAAATTGTGATCTACCAAAAACCAAGGTGTCAGAGGCACTGTAAACATCAAAACTGCTACTGTTTAAAGGTGAAAAAACAAGAGAAAGCAAAAGCACACAACCTAAAACAGGCTACAGAAGGCTTATATTGTCTCTACTAAAGATTTTCAGGCCGTTGACACCCATCACCTACTCTAGAGCAGCCTAGATTCAGTTAACGCTTTTTTGCCTATCAGTCTACTCCCTCCCATTCCTGTATGCTCATAATATAAACTCTCAACTGCTATCCCATGAACTACTAAGATTTCCACTCTGCAATAAGCAAGGAAAAGGTGTGAGGACAGCATTCTGGAGCTAGATTAGTACTCACGCTTTGATAACTGAATGAAATCAAATATACCACGAAATTCTATTTGACCTTGAAACGGATGTTTGAAATATCAGACTCCTAAATATTTGTAGGTCTCAAACAAATGCCCTTTTAATCTCCTTTATCTCACAAACTTCTCTGAGATCATCACTGAGCCATCTCTCTAACCCCTCAGATGATATATTAATTCACTAAATAACAAATATTAGATAGATAGATAGATAGATAGATAGATAGATAGGTAGATAGATAGATAGATAGATAGATAGATAGATAGATAGATAGATAGATAGATAGAATTCCACAAATCGGGTTATATGCTGAGAATGTGAATACACATATTGATAAAATTAAACATTAGCCATAAAGACTTTCAACCTCGTCATCCCTGGCTCTCTGTAGAATCATTTAGAATGTGGAGTTCCTACACCATCCAAAAAAGTCTTCTCCAAACTAATTTTATTTTGGTCTAATCTATCTGGGCCTTCCCCTCAGGCTAGGTTTTTTCTGACTCCATAATGTGAATTTTCTCTAAAGTTCAGTCTCCCTATGCTTTTAGCCGAGATTTCTCCTCCATTTCTTGACTCTGTGATTCAATTACTATCCTAAGAGACCAATACATGTTTGAAACAAATTGCTAGTAAAAGTCACAAAACATTTAGGAAGAATCAGTTCTGTTTTTTCCCTGTACAGCACAACAGGACAATTCTTGATTAAAATGACCTACTAAAATATTTCAAAATGACTGATAAGGAAAACAAAATAGCAAGAAATGTCTAATGTATAAAAATGATTAATGTTTGAGGACAAGGAAATATTTATACTATGGTATAGACATAAAATATTCCCAAGAGCTAATGTGTTGAAAAGCATACCGTCAGTCTGTTCACACTATTAATAGCTGATTTGATTATGAGAGTACTATGTTGTCAATGAATTGATACACCGATAAGTTCATACTATATGGGATTTTAGGGGTATGTCCTAGTTGAGCACAGTAGGTCACTGGGGTATGTATTAAAGTCCATGCTTTGCTCCTGACCTCCTTTTCTCTGTCCCCTTTACCTCTCCATTAGCCTCTCCCTTGCCCCTTTCCTGATTTCTGGCTGCCACGAAGTAAGAAACTTTCCTCTGTCACACTCTCCCATCATGATTCTGTGTTTAGTCACAAGTCCACAGTGATAGTTTCAAAAGACCATGAACTGAAATCTATGAAACAGTGAGCCCAAATCACTTCTTTTTTTTTTTTTTTTTTTTTTAGGTGATTTTTTCTCTAAGACACTCTGTCACAGCAAGGGAAAGCTGACAAACACAGTTTGTTAGCCCAATTTGGTGTTTGGACGTTATATAAATTTCCTCAACAATGGTAGTGTTACCTATACAGATGTGCAAACACTACATCTCATCTAAAAATTTAAGAGTAAAGTCTAAAACTGGGTAGTTTCATAGTATATGCTACCTCTACAGTAAATGCAGGCTATCAAAAAACATCACAGCACAGCCAGTATGACTACCATCAGGAAAGTAATAGCGGGAGACTTGATTCACTGTCTAAAGGTCCTGGCTACCAAGCCTTATGGCAGAGTTTCATCTTCAGGACCCACGTGGTAAAGAGAGAAACTTGAGTCCTCCACATGTTCCTCTGACCTCCACATGCTCACTGTGACATGTGCCTCTCTCTCACTGCACAATACATAAATGTACTAAGGGTTAAATTAAAGAATGCGTGAAAGGGAGCTGGAGAGATGGCTCAGTGGTTAAAAGCACTGACTACTCCTCCAGAGATCCTGAGTTCGGTTCCCAGCAACCACATAGTGGCTCACAACCATCTGTAATAGGATTTGATGCCCTCTTCTGGTGTGTCTGAAGACAGCTACAGCGTATTCGCATAAATAAAATAAATAAATCTTTAAAAAAAGAATGTGTGAAAGGATTTCCTTTTTAAAAGAAAAATATGTATATTCAGGGATCATTTCTATAGTTTGTTATTTAAAAAGAATAAGAAGTTCATGCCTTTAATCCCAACATTTATAAGTCAGAGGCCAGCCTGATGTACATAGTGATGACTAGGCCATTCAGTGCTTCATAATAAAATGCTGTCACACACACACAGAAAAATCACACCTGAAAAATTAACAATGGTTTCCTACCCATGCATGGTAGTAACATGTGTAAAAAATGAATAAATACAAATTTAAAGCAAAATGGCAACAAATGCTATGAAGGAACTTCAACCACCATAGAAATCAATATGGAGTTGTGAAGTATCTCGGTACTATAAGGTTTTAGTCAACCATGTCGGCACAAAATGGAGGACTCCCTTTTTTAGTAGGGCTTCCTCTTCTCTGCCTGATATGGATAGAGAAACTTGAAAAATGGAATTACTACATGATTTAGCTATATCACTCCTGAGCCTATGTACAAAGGACACCATAGCTTCCCAAGGAGATACTTGGACATCAGTGTTCATTTCTGTTCTTGTCACAAAGATAGGAAACACAACCAGTCTAAATGTCCATTAATAGATAATAAAAAATGTGCTACACACACACTAGAATTTCATCCAGTCCTAAAAATGAAATTTGAGGAAAAATTGATAGAACTGAAAAGCATCATATTAAAGCTCAGAAAGACAAATGCCACACACAGAAAATTCTAGCTTCTAATTGTTATGGGTGTGTATTTATGTGGGAATGATCATGTATAGAAACCAGAAAATTAGAAAGGGGAAAATGGAGGTTTTAAAGAAAGAGGTAGGGAGTAATTGGAACTAGGAGACAAACGAGGGCTGAAGAGTACATCAGAGGATGGGGAGACAGTGAGAGAAGGGTCGGGGCAAAAGGTCAACCAAAACTATGTGTATACATGCCGTAAGGAAACCTATTTATTTGGAAACAAATTTTATAATAGTAATAATAATTATTATAATTTACAAATCAGACTACTGTCAGTATGAACAAAACAATCTCTTTCCAGACCTCCATCTATCTGTAAAACTTTAAATAATAATGAAAATAGTCATTGTGTGATATAGTCAACCACTATTATAAACTCATGTTTCATATCGTAGATACTTCATGATAATCTTACAGAGTGGATAAACATTATTACCAAAATTTTACAAAACAGAAAACCAAAACACTAAACTTTAGTAATCTACGTGAAATCACTAGAAGGTAAAGGCAGGAAGCAGGCTTTAAATCCAAGCACGTAAAGTGGAACTGTTAATGGCCAATAATCAAACAGCACAAATTTGAATGTTTCAAAAATTAATGCCCCATGATGATTCATTCTCCATTAGTATATTCTGCTAAGTGTCAAGATCATGGTGCGTCAGTGGCTGTAGTTAGAAAACTTGGTGGGAGATGGAAAATGATGGTCCTAGTCTTCTTTGTTTAACGAGTATTAAGATATTTAAGTATTTTCTTTATTGAACAAGGTTATTTATCATGAGCTCATCCATTCACTCATTTGTATATTGCACATCTGTTTAAATTCTTATGAACCTAAACATAAGGCCAATCTGCAATTTGTCATAAAGCCAGAGAAACAAACAATTGAAGAGGTGGAAACTCTTTTATGAATACTCTGTGGGTGCTTTTGAATTTTCATGGGCAATAACTACTTTGGCATGGTAATTCACTGTCTGTACTTGTACCCTTTGATCATAAGGGCATTAAAGTCTTTCTTCTCTGTGTCAATGCAAGTAGTGACACATGAGCCTAACTAAAAACATGAAGACATTAGCCTTTTTTCCCATATGAACAGGAGAAGAAACACATTTTTATCCAATCTATGTGTATCACACACCCATTCTGTAACACCAAAAGCCTCAAGGGAATATATCAGGGAGAACAAATGTATCTTGATTCATCTATCATGAACAATGATGACAAATCAAATCGATGACACTCCAAATGTCAAAGTATGCTTGCAGCGAGACATCATATTGTTTTCCTGCCTTCAGCAAAATAACCAACTAATTATAACATTTAGGCATCCATTCGAGCTCTTCTTAAGTACCACCCCAAAGACTTCTGTCATTTTCTTTTCGATCTATGTATGTTTTTTTGTTCCTCCTGTCTATATGGCCCCTTGCCAAATTCTGGAGAAAAATTCTTCAAAAGAAAACATATTTTGATCATTCATTCACTAAAAATTATCATTATTAACCCCTACTATATGCTACTCACTGTGGAATATGGAGATGCAATTGCCTGCAAAAAAAACATAGATTGCTTTCTTTAACTGGGCCTATTCCCAGAACTATCTTTGTTTGGTCTATGATAGCAGAACACCAAAGACTGGGTAGTTTCAACAAGAAGAATTTCCTTTTCAAAGTGATAGAGGCTGGAAATCTAACAAGTGCCAGTCTGGGGCTCAGTATATGGTTCAGGGGTAGAGCACTTGCCTGGTACATACAAAGCTCTGGGTTCCATTCCTATCACACACACAAAAAAAATCTATCAGCATGGTCAAGTTGTGATGAATGATGAAAGCCTGAACATTGGCTGTTTTATAGGTGGCCATGTTTCCCGCATTGTATCCTCATAGTGTAGAAAGCAACACAAAGCAAATAAGCATCTATGTTTCTCCTTACAAAGGTACCAATAAAGACCATAACCTAATTATGACAAAAAGATCAGCCTTATAAGACTAACATCTACATATTCTATAAAGAAACAACCAACCAGTATTTAACAACTACCATCTCCGGACTCTACAACTTTATTATAATGTAAGCACGCTGTTTCTACTTTATGGGTTCTTATATCAGATTTTGCCTTTCGACTTTTCTTTGTTGGTGTTGCTATTTCTGAAACCTAGAGCTGCTGTTTTTGAAATGTCCTCAGTGTATCAGCAACTCCAATTTTACAATTTGTCCTATTGTTTGGACCCTCTTTCCTATCAATTAGATTCTATCCATCTGGTTTTTCTGCTTCTCTCTCAAGGGGATGCTCCACTTTTCTGCATCCCTATCACAGAAAGAAAAATTGGATCCATGCCTGTGCTTTTAGAAAAGTCTTGTCTTTACATTGTATACTTTTCTGTCCTATTCTTTCATATTGATGTTGTTTCACCTTTCATTCTTCATGGCTTGCTTGCCTTCTTTGTCCTTTATCCAGCACCTTTACAACGCTGGGTATTTCCTAAGTTACTCTATGATAAGGCCTAAAAACAGGTAACTTTTTTTTTTTTTGGTTTTTTTCGAGACAGGGTTTCTCTGTGTAGCCCTGGCTGTCCTGGAACTCACTCTGTAGACCAGACTGTCCTTGAACTCAGAAATATCCACCTGCCTCTGCCTCCCGAGTGCTGGGATTAAAGGCGTGCGCCACCACTGCCCAGCCAGGTAACATATTTTTATCTTTCTTTTTTTTTGCCAGTCTGTATATGAAATCCAGGATATTGTTCATACCAGGCAAACACTCTATCACTGAGCCTCAAAAAATACTTTTCTTAATGAACTGTGCATATTTTACAGACTTCCTGAATGCCATGGCTGACAGAGCTATTATGGAACTAGGCATACACAACCAGAAAAGCTTATATCAGTGATATCATCAATGTCTCTCAAAGCCAGCTCATCTTTTCTGGAATGTAGGACTTTTCTCCAGTAGTCAGACTGCTGAAACCTATCATTTTCTGGGTCCTTTGGTCTTCATAGTCACCATGGTTTCTGAACAAACACCTGATTTTGGAATGTCACGGCTTTTGCTCCTGATTCTCCTCAAAAGATTTTACAAATGTCTCAGTTTCTATGTCACAAAGTTGTCCACAGTGCCCCTGTGGAAGACTGTCTCTAATCCTCTAGTGCCCTCTGTGAACTGTAAGGAAAGTGGATCCAATGTCACAAAGGCCAGGCTTTCATTACTTTGCCAGTGATTTGTTTACAGAATTAAGACAAGTCCTTTGCAATAGACCTCAAGCAACCTACATGCAAGATGGTGAGGCCATTTTAGATAACAGTGTGGTTGTTTCCTGTCCCCAATATCTACAAATCAATTTCCTTGGCCTCTATAATCAAGAAGGTAGATAGATTTCTTTGCCTACTTTATTTTGCCCAAAAGGTTTTTAAATGTTTATGGTTTCCCAGACCACTGTGTGTGTGTGTGTGTGTGTGTGTGTGTGTGTGTGTGTGTGTGTGTGTGTGTGTTGGATAGAATGCTCCTAAACAAACAAACCAGAGTAAAAGGCTGGCTTCAGGTACTTCTGTTTTATGTTCAGACACAACTTAAATCCAGAACAGAAAAGCAGTGAAAACAGTGTCATGGAAACAGCCTATAGGTGCTATACTAATGTCAAGTAATCTAAAGGCAGCATACCATTAATAAAGGCTTTCCAAGTGGAGAGGCCTCCATGTGGATGGTTTTCTCCTGCTAATTAAACAGCTCCTCCAGCAGCAGGAACTAAACGGCAGTTTCCCTCAGACACTTCAACGATCCCTCATATACTCCGGTGCTTGAACATCGGCTCTATGAATATCTAAAATAGAACTAAGTGAAAATTGGATAACATTTGCTTGACATTGTCATTAGCCTTTCTCTAATGTCAAAGATGGATTTGCATAATTATGCTGAAAGCTAGGAAAATGTACCCAGCAGGAAGCTTTCTGGCTGGTATTAGGTTTTAGTTCTACTCCAGCTGTGACTCTCAAGATGAAGAAAATCTCCTTTCAGAAAAATGAACAGAGTGCACACTTTCTAAGGCACTGTGCAAACTGCTTAAGGACAATTTGCTTTGCATACTGATTTCCCAGGCCTAATTAAGGTAGGCCCGATAAGCAACAGATTGACCGAACAACCTTGTGCTCAGTATGAAAAGAGCTTCAGAGAGGACAGAGTCCACGCACTGTTACCTCATAAACCTCTTTCTGATTAAAATTCTTTCAAGCTGGCCAGATGCCTGATGGAAGCAACTTCTAAAGACTGCCACTGTAACAGGTGTGGGGCTGCGGGGCAATCTTGTCTTCCAAGGTCACTGCAGTCATAAAGTGTCTCTTTCCGCTGAAGACACTAAGACCTCTCAGAAGGACTGCAACCTGTATGTATTCTGCACGATCTCACTTGGGCTCTTTCCACCCGGGCTTTCTGGTTTCCTAGTCTGCATTCACAAAGGAGCTGAAATCATTACTTCTTTTTGGCCTAAAGTACCATTCTTTCCTTCTTTCCTTTCCTCCTTCCTCCCTCCCCCCCCCCCGTCTCTTCTCATCTCCCTCCTTTCCTTCCTTCCTTCCTTCCTTCCTTCCTTCCTTCCTTCCTTCCTTCCCTCCTTCCTTCTTTTCCTTTTTTTTTATGTACAGTTGTAAATAAGTTTGTCTTACTATTATTGAACATAACATGTAAATGTTCGGGCTATGTTATTAAGACAAAGAATGAAAACAGTAAGGTTGATAGCTTTCTGGAATGAATTCCCAAGAGACAGAGATCATTCATTCCTATTGCAGCCGACTCACACGGTGCTGAAGGCAGTAGACGCTCCCCCACTTAACACAGGCTGCCTTTAGATAACCAATACAATCAGTTTCCTCGAGCAGGGTTTTCACGGAGACCTAACACTATCTTGTACACAGAGCTTTGGGAAATTGTCAAGATTTATATGTTTTTGTTTACTTGTTCACTGATTTAAAAAGATTTCTTTTATTGTTTGCTTCATTTTGATTTATCTGTGATCTCATTATGTTGCTTAGACTGGTCTTAGGCTCACCAGATCGTCCACTACTTGTTAGGATCACACTGTGGTTTCCTGCCGAGCTTTACTGTTTCTGCAACACTGGGAAGCTTAACCTGCATGTGTATTGCTCTGACACTGTGCTCCTGTCTCATGATAAGGGAACATTTTACACAGTCAAAGGCCTCATAGCATACCTTTCAGCTTAATTTTAGTTGGAATCAAAGGTTTCAATGTGTGCAATTAGCTAAATGGCAATTTGCCTTGGAATAATCTCATAAGCACAGAACAGACAGATTGGCTGATTCGGAATCTCTGACCTTTTAAAAGGCAAATGTCTAGCTTCTAAAGCAAACGCAGTCATAGAAACAAAAGTCATATCCATTTTAAACAGATTATTATGGTTATTAACACACTGGGATTGTGGAGCACTTACAGTTCATAGAGTTTTTATACATCCATTATCTCATTTGACAATCACACCAATCCTGTAGGACAGATGTTCATTAACAGAAGCAATAGTCAGATGCAGAATTTCAGGCATAGCAATGTTAACCAGTTTACCCCAGGCTGTACTGTCAGTTGTTATGCATAAAAATCAGTTCCTTTTTGCATTAAACAAAAGGGAATGGAGAATATCTGAAGAACTCACAATTCAGCACTCTGTCACCCTGATCTTTACGTAGATTGGTCTTTAGTTCAATGTTCGGGGAGAAACAGAGGCACAGGTTGTTAGGGAACTTGGAATGATGGGGATATGAG
This sequence comes from Uromys caudimaculatus, assembly GCA_028551405.1. NCBI lineage: Eukaryota > Metazoa > Chordata > Mammalia > Rodentia > Muridae > Uromys > Uromys caudimaculatus. The sequence continues at coordinate 1,155 of JAPYYD010003862.1, read as the reverse complement.
AGGTCACGCACAGCAATGGTGACATCTTCTGTGGCATAATCAATGTGCAATGTGACATAAGAGCACAAAACACACTGAGTAACTTGCTTCAATTTTGTCACTATTTTCTGATCAATTTGGGAAACCCAAATTGGCCTAAGCAGGGAGGCTTCATGGGACTTACATGCAGCTGAGACAGTTGTGTCATTTGCACCAAGTAGTTTGAGCTTAACTGGAGATGGTGTCTGAAAGCCTAAGGAGAACAACAAAAAAGGGAAACTTGCCCCTTGTGCAAGTCTGAGCGTAATTAGGTTCCACCTCTTTTACTTGTCAACAATCAGCTCTTCCCAAAAATGTTAAAGAATAGTCTGCTACTGAAGAATAGCTGTGAGACATCTCGAAGCTACAATATTCTGCAGTATCTGTGAGAAATGCTTCCCAAGATCTAAATCAGCCTTGTTCTCCAGTCACTGTAGTTTAGGACAAATACCAATTAGCAAGAACACAGGACTCCTTTCTGATCCCCTTCCTGTTGAATTGATTTAAAGAGGAAAAAAAGATGAAATGACGATTTATGGCAGAATCCAAGTAGGAAGTCTTAAAAGGGAAGAGATGGGAAGTTTAAAGCATTTTTAGCCAAAAAATTAATTATCTAAATATATTTTTAAGGTAACTGAATATTGTGTGTTGCAAAGGCTACTTCTATGGGGAGAAAACATTCATTCAGCAAATCTTTCTCTTGAAAAATAGCTGCAAAAGCTGCTAAGTGAAATGTGTTGATGTGAGAAGCTGTATCCAAAGAAGGTATTTGCTACTCTTGTGTTTCCATTGCCACCATCTCATTTTCTGGGTTTGAAATGGAAAAACAGGCCGGAAACCTCAGCTTGGGCCACAGGGCCCCACAGCTAATCAGCGCCGGGACAAAGATCCCTCTCAGGAGATCGCAAGACCCAGGAGAGGACCAAAGACACGCCCCACAGCTCACCAGGTACTGCCCCAAACCCGCGAGACACAGGGACCGAGGTAGGCGGGCCTAGAAACCCCCTGGATCCGAAAAGCGGGCGGCTGTGGCAGGAAACTTCTGCCTGGGACACTAGGATTCCATAGACAAGCAGCTCCGGGAGAAAATCCTCTCTCTCCCAGGAACGCAGAAAAGCCCATAGCAGGGGCAACGCG
>JAPYYD010003861.1:0-13693 GCA_028551405.1 Uromys caudimaculatus | reverse complement strand
AAAAAAAAAAAAAAAAAAAAAAAAAAAAAGGAATATATCAAAGAGGGAACCCTCTTATTCACAGTATTCACTCTTAGTTTTAGTAGCTAAAACCCACCAAAAAATATTTAAATGTCTGTGTATGACAGAATAGCAGAATAGACTAGGAATAGAGAAATGCCCATTTAGAAGAAAGGGGGGGGGCAACAGTGGGAAGAGGACAGAAATGCTCTCAAACACTAAAAAGAGAAGCTAATACACCGTAGCTGTATCCTTCACTCTCCCACATGAGTCTGGTGCCACAATCAACAGCTACAGTCACCTTGGAAGGAACTTCTGCAATTGCTGCCATGCCTGAGGGACAAAGAGAAACAACCACAATTTGGGTAAAAATCCAACAATAGTAGATGCATTTGAAATAACAAAAGACGTTTCCAAAGACAGGCAGGTACTGAAGAACTAAAGTAGGGTCTGGATCAGTAGACCCTCTGTAAAATGCAGATGATAGTCTTCAGAAATTGTAAAAGGCAAGCCCGAAATAAGCATAGAAGCACGAAAGATCCTACAGGGCTAAGGCAGAAAGAGCAAAGCTAGAGGTGTTTTATAGCACCTAATGCAAAGACACATGGCAAAGCCATAGCACACGCCCACGGTAAAGCAGCATAGTGGCAGCATAAAACAGCACATAGACAGATAACAGTACACATACGCGTGTGTGCACACACACATGCACGCACACACAAATAAATCTAATTTTAAGAAGTTTTTAAGCTTCTGCAGTGTAAATAGAAATAACAGAGTGAAGAAATGGTGTACAGAATGGTAGGAAATGTTTCTCAACCATTCATCCAACAGACATCAATACTGAGACTATAGTTAAGACTCGAGAAATATCAAAACCCAACCAGTCTAAAAATGACAAACGAGCTGAAGAGATACCCCACTCCTTGGCATAGACTTGGAGGAAATCAAGTCTACACATAATAAAGATGTTCATATATCCAGGTGTATTACCACACTACTCTCAGTTGTTAGGCAACACATTGAGCCTCGGTGTCTACCAAGAAATGAGTGAATCAAGAAAATGGGATGCATGGATAAGGCGGAGTATTGTGAAGCCCAAAGAATAAAATTCTTTCATTTCCAGTAAAATGAACAGAACTGGTTGGCACTGTATAGCTGAAGTGAGGTAAATCCTGAAAGACAAGTATCTCGTAATTTCTCTTATATATGGGGAAAAGCAGAAGAGCTGATTTGAACGCAGCACAGTGTTACAAAGGATGAGGTCACTGGGCAGGGAATGGAGGCGGGTGGATGTGCTGAGCGCATTCCGTAACTCTGTGGGAAGCTGCCACAGCAATGCATGGAGACTCTGTGAGAAGCTGCCACAGCAATGCATGGAGACTCTGTGAGAAGCTGCCACAGCAATGCATGGAGACTATGTGAGAAGCTACCACAGCAATGCATGGAGACTCTGTGAGAAGCTGCCACAGCAATGCATGGAGACTCTGTGAGAAGCTGCCGCAGCAATGCATGGAGACTCTGTGAGAAGCTGCCACAGCAATGCATGGAGACTCTGTGAGAAGCTGCCACAGCAATGCATGGAGACTCTGTGAGAAGCTGCCACAGCAATGCATGGAGATAAAAAAATGGCTATAAAACTCGAGCCCTAAAGTAAATTCAACCACTAAATACTATTTTTACATTGGAGTTTCTTTCAATATGAAAGAACAGTACTTAAACCTCTGCCATTTTTGGTATGTTAAATTTTAACCCTTTCTATTAAATTATTAAGTTAACAAGTTTATGAATCTCAAACAGTCAATATAACTAATTTAAACAAAAAGTGTGTGGTATCTGACTATATGTTTTTAAAACTCCCTTAGAACCTCGTCTTATTTATTCTCAGAAGAAATCCAGGAAGAGCAAATCAACAAATGGTAAGATCTAAAAAAATATATATTTTTGTATACATATATAGACAGAGAGAGAGAGAGATGCATGCATTCCAATGTATTTTGATGCACAGACTTGGGGAGCTCCTTGTGAATATAAATAACAATGTAGATTGTTTTTATTAAAAGCCCTCTTGCTGTAGCATCTGTAGGTACCTTTCTGTGTTAGTTGAAAGTAACAGAAAATGCTTAGAAGAAGGTATTTTACTCCTAATCTGCGACCACCTGTGTGACACTGGTAGACTGAGCAGGAGACTCTGCTCCATCTTTGTCCCTGTATTTCTTGTAGGCTTCTAGAAGAGTTGGGGGAAGAAGTGAGGGGTTCCCACAGTAGGGCATTGGAACTCCACAAGAAGACCAACAGAGTCAACTAACCTGGACCCTCAGAGGGGTTCCCAGAGACTAAACCACCAACCAAAGAGCGAGCATTGGCTGGACCGAGCCCTTCCCCATATGTAGCTGATATGCAGCTTCATCTTCATGTGTGTCCTCCACCTGGAGGGGGGACTGCTCCTAACTCTGTTGCATGCCTGTGGATCCTGTTCCCTCTAACTGGGCTGCCTTGTCTGGTCTCAGTAGGAAAGGATGTGCTTAGTCCTGCAGCGACTTGTGTGCTAAGGTGGGGTGGTACCCAGGGTGGCCTCCCCCTTCCCAGAGGAGAAGAGAAGGGGGTAAGGGGGAGGGACTATATGGAGGGGGCTGGGAGGAGAGAAGAGAGCTATGATCAGTGTGTAAAGTGAATTAAATAAATAGATAAAATAACCAAGGTAGGGAAGTATGAGCAAGACAGCAAAAAGCCCTATTTGGAACAAGAAGGAAGGTGACAGTGAGTAGGAAGAAAGTGGAACCCTAGCCAGAAGAGAATTAAATCAATAGATCGTAAACCCGCCCCTCCCCTCTGGAACTGCCCCTCCCCTTCTGGGGCTGCCCCTCCCCCTCCTGCCTCTGCATAATACTAGAGTCTCAAACCCAGTCACACAGTAGAGTCCACTCCGACTTTCACTTAGTTTAATACGATCTAAGGGCAAGACAAACGTCTGTGGTCTATGAAAAACACAGGATGGTATAGGGACTTGTACACCATGAAATTAGAAAGGGCACCCTTCACTTCCAGGATGAATTTTGCAATAAGTGTAACCTCCAAAATGACAACACAGATTGATTTAGATGTGGCAATAAAAAAATGCATTATAAAACTACAAGTCGTCTTTAAAGTATACAAGTTTTAATTTTAGGTAATATTAAATACCAGTTTCCAGACAACTAATAGGCATATAAATTTTAAGTGTTTAACAGTCTTATAAACTGAAGGGTAATTATACACATTTCAACCCAAAATAAGTCTTTGAATTCACTTAGTTCTTAAATGAATGCTTTTAGTCTTTATTACTGACTTGAATACTGTGATATCAGCAGTCTAATTACTTTGTTAAAAGATTGAGATAGCTCATGTTGCAATGATGGTGTCATCAAAGACTGCATATATGTATATGTGTAGGTATAGGTATACATATATGTACATACAGAGTATGTATACATATATATGGACAGAGACAAAGTGAGACACAGACCAAGAGACAAAAGAGAACCTTTCGAGTTAATTCTTAGAATTGTCCCCGGGCAAAGAGTTTTCTGAAAAATTATTCTAAATATTTTTTTTCTAAAAAGTTGCTGCACTCTCTCATGTGGGGAGAAACGCAGGCGTGGGTGGGGTCCCCTGGCTCCTGTGCTGGGCCTGCGCGCCCTAGGCTTCAAGGCTCACCACAGCGGCCCTCCTACTGGTCACTGTGTAGCATCCGTGGGGCCCGACGCCTGGGGGGGGGGGGGGTGAGACGCCAGGGTCGATCAGCCCCAGCCACGCCATGATGCCGCCCGAGCCGCCCCCAGCTGCTTGGCTGTGGTGCAGGGAGGGGGGTGGATAGAGACTAGCCTTTGCACTCTCCAGCTCCGTTGTGCTCAGAGCACTCGCTGCCCCGCACCAAGTCGTGACCATAGTGCACTTCCAGCGGTACCTGCTGCCGTTAAGAGCACTCCGCGGCAGTAGAGTGGGTCTCCTCAAGAGCTCAAGTATCACAGCCCCTTTAGACAAAGTTCTCCAACGCCAAAATAGTTTTCATCTTTATTCGTTCTGGATGGCGGGCAGCGCTCACGGGACAGGTGGGTGGAGAAGGAGGGGAGAGAGAGAGAGAGAGCTATTCGGGTCAGGTGTTCTATTTATATTGTTCTGGGAGGAGACAGGGGTTTGGTAGCTTGGGGACCCATTGGCCCAGCTTGGGGACCTTTATGGTGCCTCATTTGCTTTGCCCGGGACTCAGGGTTGCTTTCTACATGACGAGTCTCACACGCCAGGCTTCTCTCTATACAGGGGTTATGAGAGCTATGGGAGTGTTGGCCAGAAGCATGAATTCTGGTCCCTTGTGTAGGTTCCTCTGTTCGTGGATTTTCCACCGGGTCTCCCAGGGCTTCCAGCCTATGCTTAACCGGGCTGCCTGTCACAGATCACTGCCCCACAAAAAGTTGCATCTCTTAGATTCAAAGGAGTTCTAGTTCAAATAATTTTTCATATCGCTGTTAAATGTAGCAGACTCTAATAATGTATTTTTGCATTTGTTGCTGCTAAAGCAAGTTAAACCAGATGTCGAAGCTGTATGATGGTGATGAACTTATTGATATCCACAAGACATACTGGTAAGTGAGTGTGGTATCTGAAGAGCGAGACGGAACCATTGGTGGATCTCTTTCTTGTCTTTGGGAAAACAGAGCTATTGCTGAGGGGAAAATGATAAGAGAAATGTATAAAATTATTCAATAATAACCAACTGAATTTGTAGATAAGTACCATGTTTGGAAAAACATTTTTGTTCACTCACAAGTAATAGTTTTTCTAGTTTAAATCTGATGTAGTGATTTTATTACAGCGTGTCTTTAAGGAGAATTGTAGGATTCTATTTACTCTTTAGCATTAGTCCTTTCTAAGTTTTTCCTGGATATCTTCTGATTTCCAGTTTATAGATTTTTGTCTACAAGAAATGGTAGGTGAGTGAAAGTGAGTACATTTTCCTGATAAAAGACCTCTTCACACCCACTGAGATTTTATTATTGTACAGATCTAATAGCATTTATATTTACTCTCCACAACAAAACAGTATTTTCTTAAGATCCCTTGTGTCTGATTATAGGTATATTGATAATTCTGCTCTGTTAGATAGATATCATCAGCATCTATCAGCACTATAGAGTATAAGTACCACCAAAATTGAAAGTAGCCAGTCACTATTGTAATTTCTTGATGCTCAGATACTTCATGGAAAACAAAGGGCCAACTAATGAATGCAAATAAGTCTTCCAAGTACCTAGAATTTCCACTTTAAATAACTTTTAAAAAATCTTGGACCATTCATTCCAAAAAGGTCACACTACTAGTTTATTAAACTCTGCACATTAGCTAAACATTTTCTCTAGTGGAGTTCTTAGGGATAAGGTAAAATTCAGGCAGATTGAGCAAAGCGAGGATTTCCTTTTTACTCCATTTTTAAAAAGTAAGTTTTATTGATGTATAAGAGCTTCATATTGTCTGTATCCTGCTGTTCCCCTTTCAACTAGTTCCATCCATTTGCCTACAAAATTCAAGAAGTCATTGGTTTTAATAGCTAAGTAGTATTCCATTGTGTAAATGTACCACATTTTCTGTATCCGTTCTTCAGTTGAGGGACATCTGGGTTGTTTCCATCTTCTGGCTATTACAAATAAGGCTGCTATGTACATAGTGGAGCCTGTGTCCTTGTGGTATGATGGGCCATCTTTTGGGTATATGCTCCAGAGTGGTATAGCTGGATCTTCAGGTAGATCTATTCCCAGTTTTCTAAGGAACCGCCAAATTGATTTTCAGAGTGGTTGTACCAGTTTGCAGCACCACCACCACCGGAGTGGTGTTCCTCTTTCTCTATATCCTCAACAACATGTGCTGTCACTTGAGTTTTGGATTTTATGCATTCTGATTGATGTAAGTTGGACTTGCAGAGTTGTTTTGATTGGCATTTCCTGATGACTAAGGATGTTGAACATTTCTTTCGGTGCTTCTCAGCCCTACGGATTTCCTCAGTTGAGAATTCTTTGTTTAGCTCTGTACCCCATTTTTAAAATAGGGTTATTTGGTTTTCTGGAGTCTATCGTCTTAAGTTCTTTATATATTTTGGATATTAGCCCTATCGGATATAGGGTTGGTGAAGATCTTTTCCCAGTCTGTAGGTTGTCATTTTGTCCTATTGACAGTGTCCTTTGCCTTATAGAAGTTTTTCAGTTTCATGAGGTCCCATTTGTCAGTCGTTAATCTTAGAGCCTGAGCCATTGGTGTTCTGTTCAGGAAATCCTCCCCGGTCCCATGCAGATGTGTTTGAAGCTCTTTTCCACTTTCTCTTCTATTAGATTCACCTTACCTGGTTTTATGTGGAGGTCCATGATCTACTTGGACTTGAGCTTTATACAAGGAAATAAAAATGGATCAATTTGCATTTTTCTATATGCAGACCACCAGTTAGTCCAGCACCATTTGTTGAAAATGCTTTCTTTTTCCACTGTATGGTTCTGACTTCTTTGTCAAAGATCAAGTGACCATACGTGTGTGTTCGTTTCTGGGTCTTTAATTCTATTCCCTTGGTCTACTTTTCTGTCTCTGTCACAATACCATGAGGTTTTTATCACTATTGCTCTGTAGTTCAGCTTGAGGTCAGGGATGGCGATTTCCACAGAAGTTCTTTTATTGTTGAGAATAGTTTTTGCTATCCTGGGGTTTTTTTTTGTTATTCCAGGTGAATTTGAGAAATGCTCAGAAAAAAAATCTCTGTGAAGAATTGAGTTGGAATTTTGATGGGAATTGCCATGAATCTGTAGACTGCTTTTGGTAAGATGGCCATCTTTACTATGTTAATCTTACTGATCCATGAGCATGAGAGAGCTTTCCATCTTCTGAAGTCTTCTTCAATTTCTTTCTTTAGAGATTTGAAGTTCTTGTCATACAAATCTTTCACTTGCTTGTTAGAGTTACACCAAGATATTTTATATTATTTGTGACTACTGTGAAGGGTGTTATTTCTCTAATTTCTTTCTCAGCCCATTTATCCTTTGTGTAGAGGAAGGCTACTGATTTGTTTCAGTTAATCTTATATCCAGCCATTTTGCTAAAGTTGTTTATTAGGTGTAGGAGTTTTTTGGTAGAATTTTTGGGGTTGCTTATGTATACCATCATATCATCTGCAAATTGTGATATTTGACTTCTTCCTTTCCAATTTATATCTATTTGACCTCCTTTGTTTTCTAATTGCTCTAGCTAGAACTTTGAGTACTATATTGAATAAATAGGGAGAGAACGGGCAACCTTGTCTTGTCCCTGATTTTAGTGGGGTTGCTTCAAGTTTCTCTCCATTTAATTTGATGTTGGCCATTGGTTTGTTATATATTGCTTTTATTATGTTTAGGTATGGGCCTTGAATTCCTGGTCTTTCCCAGACTTTTAACATGAAGGGGTGTTGTATTTTGTCAAAGTCTTTTCAGCATCTAATAGGATGATTGTGATTTTTTTTGTTTGAGTTTGTTTATATAGTGAATTACTTTGATGGATTTCCATATATTGAACCATTCCTGCATCCCTGGGATGAAGCCTATTTGATCATGGTGAGTAATGACTTTTGATGTGTTTTTGGACTCAGTTTGTGAGAATTTTATTGAATATTTTTGTATCAATATTCATAAGGGAGATTGTCTGAAGTTCTCTTTCTTTGTTGGGTCTTTGTGTGGTTTAGGTATCAACGTAACTGTGGCTTCATAGAACAAATTAGGTAGTATTCCTTCTGTTTCTATTTTGTGGAATAGTTTGAGTATTCATATTAGGTCTTATTTGAAGGTCTGATAGAATTCTGCACTAAAACCATCTAGCCCTGAGTTTTGTTTTTTTGTTTTGTTTTGTTTTGTTTTGTTTTGTTTTGGTTGGGATACTTTTAATGACTGCTTCTATTTCCTATAGTTATAGAACTGTTTAGATGGTTTTTCTGGTCCTGATTTAACTTTCATACTTGGTATCTGTCTAGAAAATCATCCATTTCATCTAGATTTTCCAGTTTTGTTGAGTATAGACTTTTCTAGTAGGATCTGATGATTTTTTAAATTTCCTCAGTTTCTGTTGTTATGTCTCCCGTTTCATTTCTGATTTCGTTAATCTGGATACTGTCTCTGTGCCCTTTAGTTAGTTTGGCTAAGGGTTTATCTTTCTCGTTGGTTTTCTCTAACAACCAGCTCTTAGTTTTGTTGATTTTTTTTTTTTTGTATAGTTCTCTTTGTTTCTAATTGGTCAATTTCAGCCCTGAGTTTCATTATTTCCTGCCGACTATTCTTCATGAGGGTGTTTGCTTCCTTTCATTCTAGAGCTTTTAGATGTGCTGTTAATTACTAGCATGGGATCTCTCCAGTTTCTTTATGAAAGCACTCAGTGCTATGAATTTTCCTCTTAGCACTGCTTTCATTGTGTCCCATAAATTTGGGTATGGTGTGCATTCATTTTTGTTAAATTTTAGAAAGTCTTTAATTTCTTTCTTTACTTCTTCCTTGACCAAGTTATCATTGAATTGAAGAGAATTATTCAGTTTCCATGAGTATATAGGCTTTCTGTTGTTTTTGTTGTTATTGAAGACCAGCCTTAGTCTGTGGTGATCTGATAGAATGCATGAGTTTATTTCAATCTTATTGTATCTGTTGAGGTTTGTTTTGTATCCAATTATATGGTCAATTTAAGGTACCATGAGGTGATGAGAAGAAGGTATATTCTTTTGTTTTAGGATGAAATGTTCTGTAGATAGCTGTTAAATCCATTTGGTCCATAACTTCTGTTAATTTCACTGTGTCTCTATTTAGTATCTGTTTCCATATCTGTCCATTGGTGAAAGTGGGATGTTGAAGTCTCCCACTCTGATTGTGTGAGGTTCAATGTGTGGTTTGTGCTTTAGTAATGTTTCTTTTACAACTGTGGGTGCCCTTGTATTTAGGGCATAGATGTTCAGAATTGAGAGTTTATCTTGGTGGATTTTTCCTTTGATGAGTATGACGTTTCCTTCCCCAACTCTTTTGATAACTTTTGGTTGAAAGTCTATTTTATTGGATATTAGAATGGCTACTCCAGCTTGTTTCTTGGGACCATTTGCTTGGAAGAAAATTTCCAGCCTTTTAGTCTGAGGTAGTGTCTGTCTTTGTTACTGAGGTGTGTTTCCTGTATGCAGCAAAATGCTGGGTCCTGTTTACATATACAGCCTGTTAGCCTATGGGGTTTTGTTTTGTTTTGTTTTGTTTTTTAATTGGGAAATTGAGTCCATTGATGTTGACAGATATTCAAGACCAATGATTGTTGGTTCCTGTTAATTTTTTTGTTAGTGGGGGTATTATGTTTTTATGGTTCTCTTCTTTTGGATTTGTTGTGAGATCCTTAATTTCTGGGTTTTCCTTGTAGTAGTTTCCCTCCTTATGTTGGAGTTTTCCTTCTATTATCCTCTGTAGGGCTGTATTAGTGAAGAGATATTGTTTTAATTTGGTTTTGTAATGGAATATCTTGGTTTCTCCATCTATGGTGATTGAGAGTTTTGCTGTGTATAGTATCCTGGACTGGCATTTGTGTCTCTTAGGGTCTGTATGACATCTGTTCAAGATCTTTTGGCTTTTAAAGTCTCTGTTCAGAAGTCTGGTGTAATTCTGATAGGTCTGTCTTTATATGTTACTTGGCCTTTTCCTCTTACCACTTTTAATATTCTTTCTTTGTTCTGTATATTTAGTGTTTTGATTGTTATGTGACAAGAGGAATTTCTTTTCTGGTCCAATCTATTTGGTGTTCTATAGGCTTCTTGTACATTTATAGCCATCTCTTTCTTTAGGTTAGGGAAGTTTTCTTCTATAATTTTGTTGAAGATTTTTCTGGCCCTTTGAATTGAGAATCTTCACTCTCTTATATTCCTATTATTCTTAGGTTTGTTCTTTTCATTGTGTCCTGAGTTTCCTGGATATTTTTGGCAGGATGTCAATATCTTCTATGGTATCTTCTATTCCTGAGATTCTCTCTTCTATCTCTTGTTGTGATGCTTACATCTGTAACTTCTGATCTCTTTGCTAGGTTTTTCATATCCAGAGTTGCCTCCCTTTATGATTTCTTTATTGTTTCTATTTCCATTTTTAGGTTCTGGATGTTTTTGTTCAATTCCTTCACCTGTTTGATTGTGGTTTCCTGTATTACTTTAAGTGATTTATGTGTATCCTCTTTAAGGTCTTCTACCTGTTTACCTGTGTTCTCCTGTATTTCTTTAAGGGAGTTATTTATGTACTCCTTAAGGTCCTCTTATCATCTACATGAGATGGGATTTTAAGTCAGAATCTTGCTTTTCAGATATGTTAGGGTATGCAGAGCATGCTATGGTGGGAGAACTGGATTCTGATTATGCCAAGGGGCATTGGTTTCTGTTGCTTGGCAAATGGAGTTCTTTTCAGAAATTTCTTTCTTACAGCTATATCTTTTAGGGAACTGACCATGTTTTCTTTTAGCAGTTTAAGTGTTTCAGGTTTCAAACTGAGGTCTTTGATTCACTTGCATCTAATTTTCAGGTATGGTGATAGATAGAGCTCTAATTTCATTCTTCTGCATGGGGACATCCAGATTTTCCAGCACCATTTGTTGGAAATGGTGTTTTTACTCCTGTGTTGGTTTTTACCTCTTTGTCAAATATGAGAAGGCTATAATTATACTTGGGTCTTCTGTTCTGTTCCATTAGAATATGTGTTTGCTTTGTGGCAATGTCATATGATTTTGTTATTGTTTTATTATAATATACCTTGAGGTATAAAACAGCAATCCCTCTAGTATTCTTTTTGCTCATGATTATTTTTGGATATTCAGGGTGTTTTCTGGTTCTATATGAATTTTAGGATTTTTTTCCTATTTTTGTGAGGAATGAGATGGAGATTTTGAGTGAGATTGAACTGAATCTTTACATTGCTTTTGATAGGATGGTCATTTTCACAATATCAGTGCTACCAATTCATGAACATGGGATATTTTTCCATTTTCTGGTGTCTTTCTCAATCACTTTCTTCATGGTTTGAAAGTTTGGTTGTAGAGGTCTTTCACCTCCTTGGTTAGGTTTGTTCTAAGTTATTATATTGTCTTTGATACTGTTGTTAATCAGGGTGTGTTGGTGATCTCTTTCTCTGTTTGTCCTGATGTATTGAAAAGTTTTTATAAGCTAATTATATACTGTGCCCCTTTGTTAAAACTATTATTATTTCTAGCAGTTTTCTGATGGAATTTTGGGATCTCTTAGGTACAATACGCTATCATCTACAACTAAGGACAATTTGACTTTTCTTGTCTGTAGACTTATAATTTCTTTCTCTTTCCATTATTGCTTTGGCCAGTACTTCTGGCTGTATGCTGTGAGGTTAATTGGCAGCCCTGTCACATCCTGGTTTTAATGAGATTGCTTTGTGGTTTTCTACATTTAGGACAATGTAGCCGTGGGTTTGTCATATATAACCTTTAGTATGTTATGGTGCATCACCTCCAAGTCTATTTTCTCTAAGGCTTTTATCATGAAGTGTGTTGGATTTTTGCCAAAGGTTGTGTTTTATATCACTTGAAATAACAATATGCCCTTTCTTAAGTTATATGCTTTACTATGTTTGTTGGCTTATGTATGTTGAACCAACACTGCATTTCTAGGATTAAGCCAACTTTACCATGGAGAATGAATTTCTAAATATGTGTTTTTATTCAATGTGCTAGTATTTTACTGAAAATTTTTGTATCTCTTTATCAGGACTGTCTGTCTTTCATTTTGCTGTGTCTTTATCTTCTTTGGGAATAAGAAAGATACTGACTTTACAAAAAGAGTTTGGGAGTGCTTCTTCAGTTTGAATTTGTAAAAAGAAATCCATTACTTTGTTGCTAGGACACTGAATTCTCTGTATTGAAGACCAGCCTCAACAGGTCAGGGGAAACTTAGGCAAGGGCATAAAGTTGGTGATTGATCGTTCAGTAGACTTTTCTCTGAGGAGAAAGGCTTGATTATCTGGGCTTGCACTCCCTGTGAACAGTAAGAGAGTCTTTGAACTCTTAGGGGGCTGGAAAAAAGGGCATACACACAAACCACATACATACATACATACATACATACATACATACATACATACATACACATACACATACATACATATATGTGAAGTTGCTTGAGTTCTATTTTTTACCTTAGCCTTTTTAGATAAACTAAGACAAAATTCTCTATGTAAGAAACAGATTACCTCATAGTCACAAGTTACATACTCTCTGTAAACAATCACCACAGGAACATATTCTGCAAAAAACAGATTAAAATCATTGCACAAAAGGAAATTACAACAGGAGTATTGATTATACATTCTTCTTTTGGAAGTCATACCTAACTAAACATTTTCCATCTATCACTCTCTCCACAAGTTCATCAGAACCCCAAAGCAACAATTCTTTTGATATTGATTGACAAAGTTTAAGCAACCCAAGTCTATAGTAGCAAGTTTTCCCCTATGCATAGCTGACAATAATTTATAGTTATCAAGAAACAGATCATTGATCTTGTGTCTTATTTTTGAAGTCTTGTTCAGCTGAACTGGCTAATCATCTCTTCTTATTCTTATTGTCATAATAGAATTCTTTGCTCTTTATTCATAACCCTGTCTTTTCATGGTACACACCAGACAGAACCTGTGGCCACATCCCTAGATCACATGATTCAAGAACTCAGACCCAAGTACAAGCATGGTTGTAAAGCAGAAAGGCTTCCTGTGCTCCTTTTCTAACCTATGTCCCCCGCAAAACAACTTAAACCATCTCCTTAAACTTAATCAACTACCCTAACTTCCTAAAACTAAATCAGATCTAGAATTCTGTAAAATCATTAATTCATCTAACCAATATTGTTTTATGAGAATTCATCTTCATGTTGATGTACAGGAAAACTGCCCAATAGCGTGGGCCATCTTCAGAAAGCTCCCTGCAGCTCCTCCTCATAGCATCAGCCTGCTCTCCAAGCCTAGTCATTTGCCCAAGATCCAAATTTGTTAATGGAAAAGCAGACACTGGAATATTTCTCCCCTAAGCACTCTTCTCCATCTCCATGGCATGACACTTTATTTGATTAGTCTTCAGCTCAATGTACCTTAAAGTTGGAGCTGGAACTTTACATGCAGAAGATAAATTACTAAATATCCAACACATGGTGTTTTATTTACATATATTCTAGATAGGGACAAAAAATGTAAACATTTTAGTTAGTAGCACAGAACATTTGGTATGCAACTGATGAGAACTTTTATTCAAAATTTATACTTATAAAGGGCTTTCGTTTTGCTAAGTTCACAGCATGTTGGGGGAATGTGTGATTGATTTAGTTTTACTAACTTTTATAGGTACAAGGTTAAGAAATTCGTGCGTCGCCTTGTGTCCTCGGTTGCCTTCAGGTATGTGAATGAATAGAAATGGAAGTAATTAAATATCTATGACATTTAATTTTAAAAGTTTAATGAGAAAGGGCCTCCAAAAGCCAAGACAGAACAAAGTGAAAGAATGACTACTGTCAATATGTTGCTAATTAGCTCATGAACCCACAGTTAATGTGGTCTAGTCTACCTTAGAAGTCTGGGTAAAACTGGACAGTAAAAGAAATAACTTTTTTTTTTTTTTTTTTTTTTTTTTTTTTTTT
>JAPYYD010003860.1:0-13694 GCA_028551405.1 Uromys caudimaculatus | reverse complement strand
GTCTGTTTGAGTGTGTTTTCTTGAAATTCTACCTCTTTGATTGAGGTTTCCTGTAATTCTTTAATGGATTTTCGAATTTCCTCTTGAAAGGCTTCTCGTTGTTTATCTCCATTCTCTTGTATTTCTTTAAGGTTGTTATTCATTTCTTTTTTCATGTCTTCTATCATCACCATGAGAAATGATTTAAGATCTGAGTCTTGCTTTTCTGGTGTGTTGGGGTATCCAGGGCTTGCTGTGGTGGGAGAGCTGGGTTCTGATGATTCCGAGTACTCTTGGTTTCTGTTCTTTATGTTCTTACCCTTGCCTTTTGCCATCTTGTTGACTCTGATGTTAGCTGATCTTACTCTGTCTGGTTGTGGCTTGCCCCTCCTGCAGGCCTCTGTGTCAGTACTCCTTGATGACCAGCTCTCTCTGAGAGGTGTTTGGGTTTGGAGAGCTGTTGCAGAGGGTCTGCTCTGGGGTGCAGAATGGAATCAGAAGGATCTTGTCCCCAGCTGTCCCTTGGTTCCTATGCCCTGAAGGCTCTGTAATGGTCCCTCTTGATCCAGTGAGTTTGAACAGAAGTGGTGGTTTTGCCTGTGCTCAAACGTGTGTCAGCACTCCTGGGATTCCCTACTCTCTCGTCGAGCCTTGTGGCCCAGGCTGAGGTCTCCACGCAAAGGTGGAAACCGGAAGGTTCAGAGTTTTTCTGTCCCCGGGTTCTCAGGCCCTGGATCCCGGCAGATCCAGGCGGGTCTGGGTGAGGGGTGCTGCTCCCCTCAACCCCACTCACAGCTTTTCCAAGCTCCTGGGAGGTTATCTTTCTCCGGCACTCGTTGGCTACGGACTCCTGGTGGCCCAGGCAGAGGTCTCCACCCACAGGTGAAAACCGGAAGTTTCAGAGTTTTTCTGTCCCCGGGTTCTCAGGCCCTGGATCCCGGCAGATCCAGGCGGGTCTGGGTGAGAGGTGCTGCTCCCCTCAACCCCACTCACGGCCCTTCCAAGCTCCTGGGAGGTTATCTTTCTCCGTCGTTTTTTGGCTATGTACTCCTTGTGGCCCAGGCAGAGGTCTCCCACAAGTATACTTTTAAATAGTTTATCAAAAGATTAAATATGCTTATTATTCATTCAGCATAGAAAAAGCAAATAAATTTCTTTTCAAATTTTCTGAGTTATTCTCCTGTAACGAATGACAAACCAATAAGAGAAAAGCAAAAAGAAGTTTTATTATCAGGTGTATCTCACTTAAGATGCTGGAGAGATGAGTAAGTTCCACAGCTTCAACTGAGTTCAAACTTAGGTATCGTTGTTCACTGAAACAAGGAAGTGAGGTGAGGGGTGTCTAGTTACAGACTGTGTGGAGATGTAGAGGGCAGACAAATTAAACAAAGGTGCTTAGTTTTGGAAATTTAAGAGTTTGCTTTCCAATTGATAAGCATGTCCAATGGTTCACTTTGCATTAGTCAGCTTTCACTGCACTGATATTGTTCTTTCTTTCTTTTTCTTTACTTTGGTTCTGTGTGAATTTCACATCATGTACCCCAATCCCACTCATCTTCCCCTCCCCTTTACTCACTCAGCACCCTTGTAAACTCTCCAAAAACAGAGGAAAAAAACTCATTGTGGAAGTTGTAGCATTTTACACAGTGTCGTCTCATAGTATACCCTTTTGCCTACACTTTTTTGCTTGCAAATGTTCACTACAACGACTCCTTGATCTGGTACAAGGCCTCTGGCTTCTGCTACTCTGTTAATACTGGAACCTTACTGAGCTCCTCTCAGGTATCATGTTTTGCCCCGTGTCATGGAGATCCTGTCATTTTGGATCTGTAGGACTGGCCCGTTCATACACTCCAGCAGTTATTGATGGAATAGATGGTGGGAAAACCCAATTCAAAGCCCTGGATCTGGACCTATGAGGTATCTGAGCTGGTCAGCCTGCTGGATCTCCTGCTCTCATGCACTCTGTATCTGGTTCACCAGAAATCTCCACAGCCAGGGCTACTCTACCCTGCTGCCCATGTGAGGTGCAGGGCCTGCTCTCCTGCTCTCATTGAGATCAGTTTGTTTTTAGCTCTCTGTTTTAGATACTTTAGTTCATAGTCACTTGGTCCCATTACCAACAGAAAAGAGGAAGATAGAGATGATTAAGATGCATGTTTGTTGATGGTTTAGAGAAGGCTGACCCAAAAGATAAAGAACTGGAGGAGATGGAAGAGGAGGAGGAAGAGGAGGAGGAAGAGGAGAAGGAGAAGGAGGAGGAGGAGGAGGAGGAGGAGGAGGAGGAAGAGAGAAGAGTAGAGAAGAGAGGGAGAAGAGAAGCCACAGGTCCCAACATACCCTTCCATGGTACTCCTTCACTTTATCATGTAACAAGAACCCACTTAAAGTTTCTACCAATAGCCCTACTAACTGAAGGCCAAACCTTCAATATGGAAATCTTCCATGTGAACCTTTCAGGTGCAAAGTCTAACCGTAACTCATTTATTCCTGGTACAGAAAGGGACCAACCTTACACATGGAGAATTTTTTTTTCCTAGATTCAAATTTCTTTACAAGCATATCTTAAACTTTGTTCTTGGTGCTTCTGTGACATAACAGAACAGTCTTTTTGCCAAAAGGATACATTGTTGTGCCTAGTCTGGTCCTCTACATTATACCATTATTACCTTAGGACTTCCCCTTAGGTTGATTTTCAAGGATCAGTGAAATAGTTTTACTCAGTTATACATACCCCTTTCCCTCATCTTTAAGATCAAGAGTACGCATTGACTTTCTATTTTTGTATTAGATAACCCCTGATTACCATGACACTGAGCTTGTGAGGGTGCTGATGATTTCTGATCTACAATAAAGTGAAAGAGCCAAGAAAGGCAGTGATAACAATCGGGCTCAACAGAAATCAGAATTTTACCAATGTTTTATAGAACCTATGTCTCTATAAGAATTGCAGTAAGTCTCTCTGGTGAGTCATACTATGGATGCTGGAAAAAGCCAGGCACAAAACTCTGAGAAATAACTATTTCTTTTTCTCTGTAGTGTAGCATGCAGAATTGTTAGCTCTATTCCAGTAAGAACCTACTGACCCACACTTTACTGTTAATAGTCCTTCTAATTATGTGTCTCTTTAATTAAGTCATATTAACAGGTAAGTTTAATCAGAATATTTATAAGACAATGTTACTATAGTATTTGGCTTCAGAAATTAATGATTTTCACAACAGTCTGGGGTGAGCAGGTAGCAGCTCTGACAGACAGCCTTGACATCAAATGTGCCCTGGTGAAACCACACTGCCCAAGAGTAAGATCAGTTCTGAAGGGCCAGCGCGGGAGGAGCCCAAGCGAAGCTCTCTTAGGCAGCCAGCCAAACCTGCTTCTGTCGATGAACTCAAATATAAAAGGCTTTGGGAAAGAACAAATCAGGAATCAAAAAACTGTGAATGAAAGGGAAGAGAGGAACAGTGGGAAACAGGCTGAAGTGGCTGACTAAGAACACAGGATCTAGCTGCAGAAAACAGAAAGACAGACAGGTGAGGTGGAAGAGAAAGAAGCCGGACCTGACTAATCATGCATCCCTGTCTGCCAGTGCTGCACTGACTCATTTCTTGCACAACCTAGAGAAATATTGCTATCAACTATTTTGTAAGTGAATATTTTTAGTAGCATTGGAGTCATTCTTTAAAAAGGGGCAATTCCCACCTCCCTGCGGTTTTAAAGTGTTAATGATTTTTCAGGAGGTGAAATCAGGGGCTGGAGAGAAGTGCTAGTAGTTAAGAGCATTGGCTGCTTTTACAGAGGTTCCTGGGGGTTCCATTCTAAGCACCCACATAGCAGCTCACAGCTGTCTGTAATTCCAGCCCCAAGCTGTCAGGAAATCTCTGCCTTTCTCTTCTGATATCCACGTCCTGCAAAGACATACATTTAGGCAAAAAATATACATATAAAATAAAAATAATAGGTAATAAAAGTGGAGACATAATTTGCTGGCTGTTCAGTTGTTGAAATGAGAAGGGAAGAAGGGGTTGAATCAATCAGGGGAAGCTGTGTCTGTGTCAGGGTCAGCTAACATTACATAGAAGGGGCTTAGTTTTATATTTTACCAAATGACCTTACTACATGGCAATTTGGAGTTTCAGAGACACATTTAATGTGTCTTAAATAATGTTTTTACTACAGTTGTTTCCAAAACAAACCAAAAATCCCCGAACAAAGAAAAACCTTACATAAACACCACTTGGTCAATGCCCTGTCTGAGCTGTAACATCTGAAGCCATGGTGTTAGAATCAATGAAGAACCCCAGTACTGCACAAAGAAGCACACAAGCAATGTGAAGGTAGCTCAGCAAGGCAATTTCTTTTTCCAAAATCGTGCACCAAGACCCACACTACGCTAGCCAGCACATGGAGACAGGAAGTACACTTAGTTTTTATTCTAAAGCAAATGATAACTGCGTTAGACCCTATTGACTGGGGTCTGACATCACAGTCTTGTGAGACTGGCTTGTTTTAAATGAATCAGTGCGAGGGAAATCAAGGAAAGCTACATAAGACTTCAGTCCTTCGAGCTCTGACAATGCAGCAGGGTCTCTGTGCAAACAAAAGTTTTAGTGTTTGACAGAAAGGAATATTTCATGTGTCTTACAGTGTTGGTCCAGAGTCCTAACTTTGATAATGTACAGTGGAAACTGGAGAAAAAATGTGAACCGGAGGAAGCAAAGAAAGGAACATTGGATGATGTCAAATTAGATCCTCTTAAGGAAAATTTGCCACAAGATTTGAACCTGGCAGGTCACTGGAGCACTGTTTACAAAGAAACACAATACATTGCTCTTGAGAGTTTGGGTATGTGTCTTAAAAATTGTGTAAAAATTGAAATTGTTTATGCCCGATCTTTGCCCAGTCAACCTTGTTTCATACCCCCTCCCTCGACTTTTTATAATTCAGTTGTGGATAATGATGATTTGTTCAGAACAGCAGAAAGAAAAGCTGACAAAAAAAAAAAAAAAAAAAAAAAAAAGAAAGAAAGAAAAAAAATGGTACCAAATCTCTTTCTAAACATGCAAATGGCTGAAAACAACAAGAAAAAGGTGAGCTGTCTTGTCCTGGCGTTGGCTGAAGCAGAACTGCTCATCTTTATGCTTTGAGCTTTAGCTTCTGGTTCATCAGTATCTGCATGAGAATCAAAGACGGCTTTCATAACTCCGCCCCTTACATTCAAAGGGTATTGTTCCTCTGCATCTAACTGTTCAGCTGTTGCCAATTCCAATAAAGACTCGGGTGAGCTTCAGACCATTTGAAAGTAATTAGAGCTGGGAACACCAGAGGCCCTTCTACTCCCTTCGCAGAGCACGACTTTCACCCAAATGCAGACTGAACATAAAGGACAATTGTGCTTCATCCTAAAGTATGAATGGAACCAGGAAGTCACCCCTTTGCTCCTGTCCACAAGCACTTCAGAGGTCACAGGATCAGAAATCAGTCAGGAAGTCTTTTCAACTCTGCAGGCCTGTGGTTAATTACACACACCCAGACTGACTGTGAAGCGGGCTGAAAACCTCACTGTTTTCATATCAAAGGCGGCTGAGTGAACTCTTAGGAAGAGCGCTTTACAACAGGAACAATTTTTGGTGCATATGTGATAGGCTAACTCATGCAGTTTGATTCTGTAAGTGTATGGCTCTCCTTTACAGATTCTACAGACTCAGTAGCCTAATTCTTGCAGGAGTTCCCCGCAACCTGACCCACCCCCATCCCGGCGGTTGCCATCTTGCTCTGCTGGCCTGACTCATGAAACTTGCTTTAGTCGATTCTCAAGAAGCTTATTGATCTGCTCAGAGTAATCTGCTGGAGCATCATAGCGTCTATCTGTTCTACTGTCTTTCCTCCAATATGTCTTTGCTCCATTTTCCCTGAGGCTTCTCGTTCCCAGAAAGTTCACTGTGAAAATGACCTTCAATAAATCCACTTCAGCATTTTTTTCATCAGTCCACCGAAGCCCACTCTTCGCAGCTTTGAAAATCAGAGTTGAATCATCCTTCAGGTTCCAAGCATTTGAAAGCGTGCTCACCTTATTTTGCTCTCCCATTTTTAACACTGTAGTTTAAAAAAATATTTCTGCCTTGGGCCAGTGTGATGGCTCAGTGGGTAAAGCCTGTTGACCTGAGTGGGATTTCCTGACTTCGCAATACTATCCGCTGTCCTCCATATTTACACCATGGCACATGCTTGCCCATATAATACTCCCCCCACCCCCACACACATAGTGATTTTGACTCTAATTTTCCAGTTTCCTCGTGAAAACTATTCCCTTTTACCAAGGTCATGGCAAAGTCAACACACAGAAACTCCACTTAAAGTACTCTTATTATGGTAATGCTGCTGACAGTTTTTGCTTTTTAAAGTTTAATGGGGGATAAGTCTTTTATCTTCCCAATAGTCATTAAAACCAAATTACAGCGAATCTTTGGAAAGTTTTCACAACTTTTGACATTTTGACACTATTTTAAAATAAGGCTACAGCAATAACATAAGGAATCTTTTTTTAGGGTTCCTTGAATTAATTTTAAAAATTAGAAAACATTCCACACAAGAAAGCATCATGTTCTGTGCACTGCTCTGAGCAGACGCTAAGGATGCACGAAGTGTCATTGCTCTTCTCCCTGTCCCGCCCTCCCAAATGCTTACAGTGACCACAAAGCAAAGTGTTCACAATAGTAACATGGGGAAAAACTTTAATCTATAAAAATAATGAACAAAAAAATAAAATTTGACTCTTCTGCTGCCTTAACACTTTAGCTTTTTTTTCTTTCTTTCTTGGAATGCACCCTTCCCCATGCACTCTGTTTGTAAGGAATCAAAACTGTATGCGATGAATAGTTAAGATTTCACTACACCCACAGGCAGAATGCCTATGAACAAAGGGAGTGCTCTTTTCAAACAGAAGCAGGGCTAGTTATGCAGCTCAATGATAGAGTGCTTGCCTAGCAAGTGCCAGACTTTGGATTCTCCTTTTCTATCCCAGCACCCTAACCACAAGGTAGCTTTGTAGCAAGTGTAGTGGTATGCTTACGTAATACTGGTGCTGGAGGCTAAGGCTGGAGGATCACAAAGTCAAGGCCTGCTTGGGCAACATACAGAGAGCTTGACTTAAAACAACAGTGACGAAGGACTGCGGGTGTAGCTCAATGGTACTTAGGAGGTGAAGGCAGGCAGATCTTATAGTTTGAGGCCAGCCTGGTCTACATAAGGAGTTCTAAGCCAGCTAAGGATAGTGAGATACTATATACATATACATAGAGAGATATAACAACAAAAAGGAGGAAATTAAGGCACCTGGTATCAACCTGTAGCTTCCATATACATGAGCATACATTTATGTGACACACACAGACACATAGACCTGTACAGACCCACACAGACACACACACATACACACAGACACAGACAGACAGACAGACACACGCACACAGAGAAGAATAAAGAGGGAATGCTTCCCAGAATAGTTTCATACTATTCTGTTCTCTTGTCCTTTCTTCCTATAATGGCAATGATACAATCTTTGGATTATTTGAATGGTTTCTAACTTGTTACACATTTGTTTATATAGTGATTATCTTTGCGAAGAATACATGCAGTTAAATCTTTGATCCTAAAAAGATTACTACATGAGTTATAATTCCTTGAATAGTAATGATCATATTCCGAGCTCTGTGATTCACAACACCTGCCATTCTGATGTACTTCATGAAGATATCGCACTCGTAAGTCTTATTCTTACTGAAACTCGGCACACTGCCATGATGGTTTCTGAGTCTTAGTCTTTTGGAGTAAGTTATTACATCTCCTTTAGGTGATGGTAGCAGAGGGAGAAGATCCTAAGCTGTTACAGCCAGGAGAGGGGTGACGTGGTGCAGAAGAAGGATCATATTGTGATAGTTTCTTACAGATACATGCATATATGAGATGGCCACCTGACAAGAAGCATTTGGTCAAGACTACTTCCTTTCTTCCTGGGTATCCTGTTGTAATTAGTATGTAGTCTCAATTGGGGGTTTCTACTCTGCCTTTGACTATTCAGTTTCCAGAGAAAAACCACACAACTTTTATATTTATAATAGGCCACTAAAGCTAGGTAGATATCTACTCTCTATGCTATTAGGTTTACTTACCTATCAATAACCCAGAGTTATAACTTGCAGTGCTCCGTCTGGGCTGCTCTTAATTCCAATTGGCCAGCCCTCATGGCCATGTTTTGAAGATTCCTACCTCATGTCATCTTGTCCTTTCTCCATCTTCTTTCTTCTTTTTCTCATGGTCTCCTGCCTTCAACTCCAAGCCTGGGAACCAAAACCTTCACCTACTTCTTTTCTGCCCAGGTATAGGCTGTAGGCAGGGTATGGACACCTATCAGGGATTACTTGGAGGGCAAGGCTATATAGCATCAATTGGGTCTAGGTGCAGATCCTCTCATCCCTGGGGAAACCAGACCTTGGGGGCCAGTATTTTAGCATTACAACACATAACAAAATACCAAACCTCAACAGAATCCACTGTGATAGTAAGTATTACTGTAAAGCCACCATAACCATAATATACACTGTAGCAACTAAGACCATGAGATTGAGCATGTCTTTTGATAGGAGATTCAGATGAAGATCACAGACAATCTTTATACATGCTATACCCCTGTGAGCTTGCCTTTCACAAGAAATGACTCAGATAGCGGGATGAGAACATTCTTGGAAAAAATTATTTGTTGTCTAAGAGGTCTTGATTTTGAGCAACTTTGACCCTAGTAATTTTACCTACCAGAATCTGACAAATCAATAATTTCTACTCACAGCAAAGTGAGTTTATTGTGAATAGTTACAGAAAAATGCTGAAGGGTTATTTATAGGAGAAGGGGTGACCTGAGCACGCGAGACTCTGAAAAACCAATTCTAGCATGTATGATACTCATGAAAGCCATGTCACTGAAGTGTCATGTGCAACTTGCAGGTGTCTCAACTCAAGTATTTCTGCTCTCTCAAGAATCATTTATTGTTTACATAAAGTTTTGGAGTGACCTCTTGAGACTCCTGTCTGTGTTGTAAGTTATGTGAGCCTCCCCCTTTATTCTCCGAGAAGTGCATAATAACCACTAACCTGAGGAGTTTCTCCTATGTGCTCCTCTAAATGTTCAAAGCTTCAAATGTTACCTTAAAGTCTTTGATTCATTTGAATTGATTTCTGTACAATGTGATCTATTAGGTCCAAGTTTCATGTTTTTATATGTGGTGTCCAGTTTCTCTAACATCATTAATCTTCTCTCAAATATGTTTTGGTTATCTTTGTTGAGAATCAGATAACTGTGTTGGCTTATTTAATTAAATTCATTCATTTATTCATTTGGACAAAATCTCTTATAATCTAGGCTCTCCTTTAACTTACTATGTATCAAAGCTTCCCTTGAATTCTTGATGCTTCTGATTTTCCTCTTTCCAGTGTTGGATTGCAGGCCCAGTTTGAGATATTGAGTTTTGAATTTTCTATTGTATTTCACTTGTTTGTCTGTTTTCCTTCCTTCCTTCCTTCCTTCCTTCCTTCCTTCCTTCCTTCCTTCCTTCCTTCCTTCCTTCCTTCCTTCCTTCCTTCCTCCCTTCCATAGCATGACATTTCTGCTGTTGTGTTTTTGTAGTATAATTTGAAATATTTCTATTCAAGACTTCTTTGGCTATTTGGTATTTATTGACCTTTCTTGTGAATTCTAGGATCCTCTCCTAATTTCTGTGAACAATGCAATTATAATTTTGATAGGGACAGCCTTGAATGTACGTATCACGTGCACACACATAATTTTAAAAGTATTCATTTTGTCAGTTCTCAAATGTAGGAAACCTTTCCACATCTAATGTTTATCCTCTCTTTCTCAGTGGTTTTTTTTTTCATTTAGGAAGTCCTTTGATTTACTACTAGGCATTTTAAATTTTAAAGTTGCTTGAATGTGATTGTTTTCCTAACTTATTTCTCAACGAGTTCATGATCAGTGCAGAGAAAGGCTGCGGGTCCTTGACTGAATGTGCTTCTCAGATGGAAGAGCCTTCCAGTGGAGTCTTGAAGGTCGTTTAAGAATAGGAGCAACTCATCCATGAATAGCAGTAATTGGACTTTCTCATTTTCTATTTGTGTGCTTTTGTTTCTTTCTCTTGTTTTACTGATTTGAACAGTAGAAATATTTAAACAGTATAGAAATACTAACAGAGAAAGTAGACACCCCTTTCTCATTTCTGAGTTTTAGAGGGACTACTTTCAGGTTTTCTTTTGCTGTTTTGTAAATTTAGTATATGATTGGCTACAAGCTTGCCATATGTGACATGTAGCCTTTATGATGTTGAGGCATGATTCTTCAGCTCCTGTTCGTTCAGATGTTTTGTTGGGCACCAACACTGATCCCCCCAATGGAGGATGATGATGACGATGATGATGATGGTGATGATGGTGATTGTATCTATTGAGATGACTGTGTGATTTTTTTTTTTTTTTTTGGTTCTTCATGTGGTATCTTTTGTTTATTGCTTTACATTTTTTTGAATCCCTAGAATGAAATAAGCTTGATCATAGTGTATGAACATTTTTATTTTCATTGCTCTCAATTTGAGCAATCTGTCTGTTACCCCATCAGTATACTTTCTTCTCTTTGGATTTTAAAACAATTTCTTAAGAGCCAGACCATCAAATCTAGGACATGGCACATGCTGCATGAGCAGTGCTTACAACCTAACATTATTTTGTGATGATTTTTAATATTTAGTAACCAGTATTCCTGCTTTCTGCCCTTATTAGCATATTGTTTTTGCTATGTATTTATTATTCATTCACTTTACGTATGTGGGGAGGCTGTCATGCCTTATAGCCCATGTGTAAAGATCAGAGCACAGATTTTGGGAGTTGCTTCTCTCCTTTCACCATGGGGATTTTAGTGACTGAACTAAAGTCTTGACAGCACCACCTTCCTGTGCTGGATCTCCTCACCAGTGTCTCTCACTATTCCTTTTGTAGTCAGTCTAAACACGCACAACGTGCACACACACACACACACACACACACACACACACACACACACATATATAATCTTACATGTATAAAATACAGGTGTTTCACTTGTATGGATAGCCAATCATCACATGTGTGCATCTTGTCCACAGAGGCCAAAAGAGGGCATTGGATTCCTGGAAACTAGAGTTATAGCCATTGTGAGTTGACATGTTAATGCTGGAAGTTGAATCCAGGTCTTTGAATGAAGAACAAATGTTCTGGACCAATAAGTAATACCTTAGGTTTAGATTTTTCAAACTCTACTTTTAATAAGTGTTCTCAAATGCTTTAACCCCCCTTCAAGCCCACCATCCAAAGGTAGGGGCAAAAAGATGGTAAATAGGACGAGAGAACATGACCCTGTTTAGAGGAAGCTCTTGAGGTGATTCCAGTCTTCGTTTGTGAGGATGCCAGCAGTCCAGTTCAGTAATGTCAGGGTACCAAACATGAATCAGCACCGGGGGGCATCACCCAGCAGAAACCACCCCTAAAGCACATATCCGTTTATACAACTGTATTGTTAAACACAGTGTACATTTTTAAGAATTTCTACATAATGCTCATCAAGAAAGTTATCCTATAGCTTTTGAAAATTTTATCTTATGCAGTGACGTTGGCTTCATGGAAGCCCTGGTACCTGCAGAATTGCCATTTTTGCTTAGGATTACTTTGGCTAGTTAGGATTTTGTGTATTTTTATTTTAATTTTTGGGCTGATCTCACTATGTTTTAAAAAGGGTTTACTGGAAATTTGGCTGGGATTGCACTCAATCAGTACCTTGCTCTCAGTAATATCAACCCCCAGCCTTCTTCCCCAGGTCTTTTCTTAACATGCCAATTTGGGATTCTTAATGCTTTTTGTACTTGGACAAGTATTTCTTTCCTAGGATTTTGGAAACATCCTTGTATAATTTCTTTCTTTTCTTTATGAACAATTTTATTTTATGATATTTCCTAAAAGTACTAAATGTAATTATTGTAGATACAGGAAAGGGTTTTAAAAAACATTGACTCTGCTTTCTGCGGCCCAGGACCTCAGTCTGTGCCACAGAGCTCCATAACCAAATAGCACCAGGAGAAAGCCAGCATCTCAGGAGAGTGGACAAACCTGCGAGTGGAGGTAAGACAAGCACCACTGCTCAGAGGGACCCGCCCAGAATCCTCAGGACACAGGGACTGAGGAACAGCCTGGGACAGGAGCCTTCTGGTTTATGCCTGTGGTCTGTGCCACATGGCTCCATACCCAAATAGCGCAGGGAAAGAGCTACCCTCCCAGGAGTGTAGACAAGCCTGTGAGCAGGGGTAAGGCCACTACCTCTGTTTAGAGAGACCCGCCCAGAACCCTGAGGACACAGTGACTGAGGAGTGGCCTTCCAGTTTCCTTCTGTAGCCAGGGCACTGATTCTGTGACACAGGGCTCCATACTCAGTGCCAGGAGAGAGCTGGTCTCCCAGGAGTGCTGACACACCTTCGAGCACAGGAAGACCACCACTTTTGTTCAAATTTCTCAATCAAGAGGGACCCTTGCAGAGCCATCAGGATACAGGAACCAAGGAACAGCTGGGGACAGGATCCTTCTGGTTTCTGTCTGCACCCCAAAGCTGATCCTATACCACAGCTCTCCAAACCCAAATTCCTCTCAGAGAGAACTGGTCTCCAAGGAGTACTGATGCAAAGGCTTGCAGGAGGGACAACCCACAGTCAGAGAAAGCAAGACCAGCTAACACCAGAGATAACCAGATGGTGAAAGGCAAGGGCAAGAACATAAGGAACAGAAACCGAGGCAAATTGGCATCATCAGAACCCAGTTCTCCCACCACAGCGAGCCCTGGATCCCCCAACACACCAGAAAATGAAGACTCAGGCTTAAAATAACTTCTCATAATGATGATAGAAGACTTTAAGAAGGAAATAAATAACTCCTTTAAAGAAATACAAGAGAACACAGGTAAATGGCTAGATGCCCTTAAAGAGGAAATACAGGAAAACACAATCAAACAGGTGAAGGAAATGAACAAAACCATCCAGGATCTAAAAATGGAAATAGAAACAATAAAGAAATCACAAAAAGAGACAACCCTGGAGATAGAAACCCTAGGAAAGAGATCAGGAGTCAGAGATGCAAGCATCACCAACAGAATACAAGAGATAGAAGAGAGAATCTTAGGTGCAGAAGATACCATAGAAAACATTGACACAACAGTCAAAGAAAATGCAAAATGCAAAAAGCTCCTAACCCAAAACATTCAGGAAATCCAGGACACAACGAGAAGACCAACCTAAGGAAAATAGGTAGAGAGGAGAGTGAAGATTCCCAACTTAAAGGACCAGTAAATATCTTCAACAAAATTATAGAAGAAAACTTCTATTACCTAAAGAAAATGATAAACATTCAAAAAAGAAATTCCTCCCATCACATAATAGTCAAAACACCAAATGCACAAAGCAAGGAAAGAATATTAAAAGCAGTAAGGGAAAAAGGTCAAGTAACATATAAAGGCAGACCTATCAGAATTACACCTGACTTCTCACCAGAGACTATGAAAGCTAGAAGATCCTGGGCAGAACTCATACAGACCCTAAGAGAACACAACTGCCAGCCCAGGCTGCTATACCCAGCAAAACTCTCAATTAACATAGATG
>JAPYYD010003859.1:0-13694 GCA_028551405.1 Uromys caudimaculatus | reverse complement strand
ATTACGGCTGCTAGGAGAACTCCCAGCAGTGCGTCGCCCGCAAGCGATCTCATTAGAAATTCAGAGTCCAGCATACTATGAGGGAGCTTACCTTGCCACTGTAGATTTGCGAAGCCTTGCGCCCGGTGGGCGGGGTTCTCCTCGGCGTGAAAAGGTTCCCGGCATCCCGGGTTTCGGCGCCAGTTGTGGGACACACGGCAGGCTTCCTCTGCAGTTCAGCTTTAATGTTGTTGTTGATAGAGAAGGAAGAAGGAGAACCGCGCGGGACCCAACATGGCGGCGTTATATAGTCCCGGGGCAGTGTGCACTCCATTGGTTGGTGTGCCCCGGGAATGGGCGGTGATTAGACGTGTACACCCATGATGCATTTCGGGGTTTACGCGGGCTAACCGCAAGTTTCCTCAGAACGACAGCACCATCTAGTGATGGCGAATATTCTAACCGCTCCTTACAGATCTCCATCCAGAGCATTCCGGGAAATCCCAGAGCCACATAACTAAGTGTCTCTATTGGGCATTCCGAACACACTTCAAACTCAGCTTGTCAACACTGAGTTACTCATCAGTCCCCCTGCAGTGGGAGTGGGAAATATGGTCTTCCTCCAGTATCCTTCAAGGGAGTGAATGGCACATCATCTCCATGTCTCTAAGGAAAGCCAGTGGCCCTTCGCTCTCCTCTCTCCTCTAGCCCCGTGTGCTCTTCCAGCCCCCCAATGTGGCCGGTTGTACTTACTCCCAAGTATCTAAGGAATGCGTTCTATGAGCCTGATTCAATTCCTACGTGACTGGAGTTCTTTGCAATTCTTACATGACTGAAGTTCTTTGCTTGTAAACAGAAACTAGCTCTCAATATTTGGGGGCAGGGGAGGGGGAGGAATAGATATCAAAAAGCACACAGGCAGTTCTTTTGGAAAAACAGGAACCAGTGGCTTACAGATATAGGAAACTGAAAGAGCACCATTAACTGAGTCAGCTCCAGCTTCTGAAACTTGCACCTCATAAGCAACCTGCCACAGTCACAGTCCCCTTGGCAAGCCACTCTAAATACAGTAGCTAGTAACCTCTTCTTATAAAATAGAAATTCAGTTTTATCTCTGTCCTTAAAATTCTTTAGTAGCTAATCAGGGATTTCAGAATAAAACCCCTAAATCTTCAACATTCAGGAACTAGCATCTATTGGCCCAATCCCTGCCCATTCATCAGCTCCCCTTCTACCTTACACCTTGTACTAGCTGGGGCCCATTAAACTACATTCAGGTCTCCAAATGTGTAAATCCCCTGTCTCCATACTTTGGTGCTTGTGCTGATAACAGCAGTAAACATAGCCAAGATGGTTTAAATGGAAACTACATTCAAAGGCATGGGAAGTGCAGAGTGGGATAAAAATAAAATAAAATAAAAGCAAAGGTACATATAGCTCTCACAGGCCAGAAATGATGGGCAGTGATTGCGACCACAGGCTGAAGAGGCAAAGGGAGAAAGCCCTGACAACAGAAGATCCGGTCTCCTGGACAGGAAGGCCT
Source organism: Uromys caudimaculatus (assembly GCA_028551405.1). Classification (NCBI taxonomy): domain Eukaryota; kingdom Metazoa; phylum Chordata; class Mammalia; order Rodentia; family Muridae; genus Uromys; species Uromys caudimaculatus. Next base: position 12,172 of record JAPYYD010003859.1, on the reverse strand, counting down.
ACCGTTAGCGCTTACTGTTGGGATGCAGCTACTCCAGGATCGGGCTGCTCACTCTCATCCTGTATCTTCTCCATCTTGTCCTGTGTTCCTTCATGGGATTTCTCAGCCTGTTTAGCAGTGGAGTCACATGTGTGACTTCTACATAATCACAAACTTTCCCTATCTTACCATCCCAATGCACAAACACGGTACCTGGCACCAAGGGTGCTCAACAGATGGCTGCCTAACTGATTTTTAAGATCATTTGAAATTACTCTTACATTTTGCTACATAGACTCTGAAGTCAATACATTCAGAGGCAACATGAGAAAAGTGGGGTGTTTCAGGTACTGTTTGTGGAAGCATTTTTAAATATATATTTTAAATGTTAGTTTATTTTTATATGTATGTGCCTAAGTATATGTGTGTGCACCACATGCAGGAGCCCGTGGAGGTCACAGGGGGATGTTAGATGCCCTAGAAGTAGGGTTATCGGTGGTTGTGAGGGGCCACACGGTTGCTAGGAACCTAACACAGGCTACTCTGCAAGAGCAGCCACTGCTCGTAACCAGGGAGCCATCTCTTCAGCACCCAGAGATATTTATTGAGAGAAGAAAGCTATCACTGTGTTAGGAGGTTCCTTCTGTCTGACTAGAAATCCTCTCCCCCAAGAAAACCAGCTAGCTATACTCAGTTACAATGTAAACCACAATTTCCCTGACTTTTCACTGGAACAAGAGAGAACTCTATTAACATAAGCCAGAAGGTGAGGTGTAGCATCTGCCTCTCACCAGACAGAAGCGAGTCCCAAAATAGGAAGAAGACTGGAAGGAAGAAGTTGGGGAAATCAAGCTTCACTGAGAATGAACAGGCCTCCCTTGGCCCCAGAACTGGCGTATGGAAATGGAAGTGACATGTCCCATAAGAAGAAAGTAAGTTTGCCCTCTAGGAGTAAATTTAAGCCAAGACGTAAGGCATGAGACTGAAGCCAGGGAACGCTGCTAGCTCTGAGACTTATAGAATATGACTGCAATCTGATGTTCTTTCAAAATACATGTTTTGGGGCCTGGAGAGATGGCTAAGTGGTAATGAGTGCTTGCTGCTCTTCCAAAGGAAGAGCAGTTCCCAGCATGCAGGTCCAGAGGCTCACAGCCCCTGTTAACTCCAGCTGCAGAGGATCCAAGGCCCTCTTCTGCCCTCCTGCTGCCACGCTCACATGGCACACATACACATAAATACAGATAGAAATAAATCTTTAAAATACATGGTTTACAAGTTCAGGTAGGGTACATCCAGCCATTAACAGCTGATTGCCCCTGGAACACAGACAAGAGTGAGCCTGTGAGCCTTCCGAGCCAAGGACTTGTCAGTTCTTGGACCAAAGTGAATTCATTAAGATGTAGATTGTACTCAGAGGCAGACTCAAGATCAATTTCAGTTCTAATTTGAACTTTTATCATAGATTCTAACCCAATGGGGAATTTTTTTTTAATGAAAAAATTCAGTATCACTGCTCAAGGACAAATGCAGAATCTGCGGTCCTGTGTGTCCTCCTCTGTAAAACGGGGTGGGGGAGGGGAAGTTCTCACTCTCTTCAAGTCACTGTTAGGATGATCACATGCCAGAAGACTCCCCGTGGACATGGTTGCGCCTTGAAGTGTGAGTGTTGTGTTGAGCAGTGAGCCCTGCCTAGCTTTGACCCAACAGGAGTCTGAACATTATGAATACCTGCCCCTGGTTCTCCTTTTTATCCAGGAAAAAAAAAAAAGGTTATCATAACTTCTGGCTGAAATAATTAGATGAGGACAGGTTTCCAGAAGCAGGAAATTGTCAGACAATGTGAGCAGGGGAGGTGTCCAGTCAGGCCAGCGGCGAACTTGGAAAAACTGGAAACAGGGGAAGGGGGGGTTCAAGCAAATATCCAGCTTAAAAGGGGGAAAGGAACTCAAAATTGCAGAGATCTCTCAAAAGGAGTTTTTCAACTCCTGCAGCTGTGGAGGGTTACAGGGGGTTGGGGGGGGGGGACTGTGTAGGAAGGTTGAAAAAAGACAAAACTCTTGGACTGAGTTTGCATAAATAGGGAAGAATCAACGAGAAGAAACCGACCAAGAGCCTGAACTTGGACTAAAGTAAATTCTGTCAACATGATTAAATATACACAAGGCACATAGAGAAAGCAGGAGCCAGCACCCAGGCTCACCATAAGAGCCAAGCCACAAAGTGCTCACACAGTGAGTCTATCTGGGGGCTGGGTAAAGGAATGTCAGTTCAGGGGCCTGTTGTCAGCTCCACAGCAGCAGACAGAAGCAAACATGAAATGCGCTCAACCTAAGTCATCACCCACGGGTTTAACTCTTGCTTGTGCGCGTCAAGGTCAGACCCAGATGACTGACTTCTGTGGCTCCTCTTTATAGAATATGTTGTAATAATATCAGTTCCTCTTACCCTGTGAGGTTGTAAGAGTCAAATAATATAAGAGTCATAAATGGGGGAAAGGTAAAGTATTTGATGGCCAGTGTAGAGGCGCTACAATTACGTCTTCTTTCCACCGGAGCATGTGCTCATGTTGGATGAGCGAGCACCTTGGTTTTCCTCACCCCCAGAGCGCACAGCTTTCTTCCTTCTTTCCAGTGAGCCAAGCTGTTACTCCAGCTGTGGCCTGACAGAGTAACTTCCTGCCCAGGCTTTTCTTCCTCTCTTTCCTCAGAGCCCTGCCCAACAACAGCCAAATGCTAACCTTATAGGCTCTGGGAGCCCAACCCACTTCCTCCTGCTGAATTGCCTGGCTCCCTGCATCCCTACATCACTCCCTGGAAAACTGGCCTGGTGCAGTGTCCTGGAAACAATCCACCTTGCTGCAGCCCAGTGCAATGGAAAGAAGCACCTTCTTCCCATGGCCGCCGAAAATGTGCTTCTTTACAAAGTTGAGAAGGAGGAGGAGTCTGTGCTAGTCTAGGCCAGTCTGGAACTTTGTGGGGCTCTCTGGAAGCTCACAGAGGCAGACAAAATGGCAGCTGGGTCATTAGGTGGCTTCTCAGAGGAGGCCTGATCCTGTCTATGTTCCTTCTCCAACCACTCAGGTAGCTGCCGAAGCATCTACTTGCCCTTTGCCCCAGCATGGCAATGCTCTCCTGTTCTCTGCCTCCTAAACAAGACATGAGCAATGACAACATCAGTTTACCTGCCAGTGCGGATGGGGACATCTCACAAGACCCCTAGATGAAGAGCTACAGGCAATTAATGGCTATTGAGAGAATCAATCTTTTCCAGAGACGAGTCCCTTGATAGGCTGACCCAAGTGATCAGCCCCAAACACACACATCCAAGCACTACTAAATAAATTTACTCAGGTGTATGTATATATACATATATAAACATACACACATATACATATGTGTGTGTATGTGTGTAAAACCTTACAGAAGAAAAGGTCACGCATTTGAGAGGGAGTGGAGAGAAGACAATGGAGGTGTGGTGGTTTGAATAAGAATGGCCCCCATAGGCCCATTTATTTGATTGTGTAATCATCAGGGAGTGGCACTACCTGGGAGGGATAGGAGTTGTAGCCTTGTTGGAGTGTGTGTGACCTTATTGGAGGAAGAGTGTCACTGGGGGGTGGGCTTTAAGGTTTCAGAAGCCCAAGCCAGGCCCAGTGTCTCTCTCTTCCTGCTGCCTGCAGATACAGATGTAGAACTCTAAGCTCCTTCTCCAGCACCATGTCTGCCTGTGTGCTGCCATGCTTCCTTCCACAGTCGTAATGGACTAAACCTCTGAAACTGTAAGCCAGCCTCAGTTAAATACTTCAAGAGTTACCTTGGTCATGGTTCTCTTTAAAGCAATAGAACACTAACTAAGGCAGGATGGTTGTAAATACAGCATTCAAGTATGAAATTCTCAAATTTTACAAAGAAAAAAAGGGAAGAAAAACAGGCAGTGGTGGCACACACCTTTAATCCCAGCACTTGGGAGGCATATCTCTGAGTTTGAGGCCAGCCTGGTCTACAGAGTGAGTTCCAGGACAGGCAGGGCTACACAGAGAAACCCTGTCTTGAAAAAAAGAGGGGGTTGTATGGGGGGCGCTTAAGATCATCACGTTTTTCACTTCACCCTTTTTGGGAATACTACATCATCATCATTATATTAATCAAGTTGTTCTGATTAGAAATACAGAACCCCACAGAGGTCAGCAAACTTGCCCATCAAATACCTAGCTGACTGGAGATGGCTGTAGAGCCTGAGCTCACTCCTTGGGGCCTCTATACCTGCTGTTCAGTGTAAATCCAGGTACCCAGAGGCTGAAACCCTCACCTCTTCTAATCTTGCCTTCTGATGTGACCTGTGACCTCTGGTGAGAAATCTATTTTAAATCTATTCCCCCCACACACACACACACCACAAGTACCCTTTATTCTCCCCTCCCCCTGACGTACCTCATCCTTCTCCATAGCACTTATACTTATTATTAACATAGGACATAATTTACCTGTGCATGCGTTTATGGATTCTTTTCTCTCCCCTCCTGCTAGAATATAAACTCTACCAAGTATTCTTCCGTATAGGCCAAGTACCCAGGTCAGTGCCTGGCAGCTCAGGATGCTTCAGAACTTTTTATGTGTGGAAGAATAAACAAACAAACAAACAAAATCTTTAGATTCTGGATGTTCTAGCCTACCAGCTACCCATGACCCCTCCCATAAACATGCACTCCTTGAGTCCCCTAGAGTGCCTGTTCTGACCTCATCACCATCATGGTCTAACCTCTTAAAGTTTCCTTGCCTCCTCAACTCAAGCTTGGCTCCGTGCTGAGAATGCCGTTGAGCCTGTAGTCCCTTCTCAGAGCCTATTCTCACCTGAAGTCTATCCATGGCGGCTCCTTCCCAGTCGTGCTGTCCCTGTACATCCAGATCCCTGTCCACTGTTTTCCTCTTTCAATTGGTCCTTATTTCTTTTCTTTGAAGCATGTCAGCACAGGGTGCAGACACTCAGAGAACATCTGAGGAAGGGAGGTAGAGATGAGGGAGTGAATTGCAGGGAGATAGCCCCTCACTTATTCCAAACCCTTCGACTTTATTCCAATGCACAGGAGAAAATGACTCCATTGAGCCCAGAGTCTATTCTACTTTAGAAAAATTACTCAAGCTTGAGGTGAGTGAAAGTTGTGAAACTAAAGGGAACGTGACACAAGATCCACTAGGCTGTGGAGGAAATGGGGTCCTGATCAGTAGGAACAGGAATGGTTAGCACCATTCCAACCCCACTGGTGTGTGCTTACCCACCTGACTAAGAGATTCTCAGTGGCTAACTCCAATACTCATGCTGTGGACACAAGATGGCAACCGAATAACTAGCTGTCCCAGGGCCCTGTCTCCTGGCCTTCCAAACAGAGCCTTTAGGTAACCTTTGGGTGATGGCAAATGCAGCAGCCTTTCTCTGCAATCTGAATAGCAAACTTGCTCTGGGGCCTTGCATAGTGCCTGATCTCCTACTAAGGGGCTAACATGTCTAACCATGGCTATGCTGTAGACCAGTGGTACTCAACCTATGGGTCGTGACCCCTTTTTTCACAGGGGTTGCAAATCAGATATCTTGCATATCAGATATTTACATTACAATTCACAGTAGTAGCGAAATTAGTTATGAAGTAGCATTTTACGGTTGGGAAGGGTCACCGAAACATGAGGAAGTATATCAAAGGGTCACAGAATTAGGAGGGTTGTGAAGGAGGCTTTCAAGTTTGTGATGGAGTGTGGATTCGTTGTCAGGCAACCTGATTCCAAGGCTTGTGGGCTTGGGCTTCAGTGACACATTGAACCACTTCCCTTCACAGCTGCTTTTCTGAGAAGAGGAAGCTTTTGGGGGAGGAGATGGTTTTTGGTTTTTGGTTTCATGACAGGGTTTCTCTGTATACCCTTGGCTGTCCTGAAACTAGCTCTGTAGACCAGGTTCAAACTCACAGAGATCTGCCTGCCTCTGCTTCCCAAGGGCTGGGATGAAAGACATGTGTCATCACCACCCACAGCTGCTATCCTAAGATTCTATGTATTCATTCAACAAACAGCCCAGCACCTCTGTAGTCAGACCCAAACTATGACCTGTTTACAAAGCTGACAGTGACCTAAAACTAGCTGTCAGTGTCTATGAGGTCCCAGTGCACAAGTTAGCAGGTATTAAAGCAAAACAAACAAAAACAAAGCAAAACAACTGCAACAAGTGCTGCTCTACTGGAAACCAGTTTCCCTTCCTTATTCTGTTTTTTTTTTGTTTGTTTGTTTGTTTTTGTTTTTTTTGTTTTTCGAGACAGGGTTTCTCTGAGTAGCCCTGGCTGTCCTGGAACTCACTCTGTAGACCAGGCTGGCCTCGAACTCAGAAATCCACCTGCCTCTGCCTCCCAAGTGCTGGGATTAAAGGTGTGCGCCACCACTGCCCGGCGTCTCCCTTCCTTATTCTGATTTTGTCAAAGGGAGAAAAACCTTCAAATGGCAGCAGCCCAAGGTGGTCATCAGGAGGTCCTGCAGGTGTGGGGCTCTTGCAAGCCACCTGCTACCAAGAAAACCAAGTGGCAGAGGATGCTCTCCCTTAGGAAGACTGTTGTAAATATCCATGCACCTCTTACTTCTCCTATTCAAAAATAGGACTGTTGTTCAGATCAACTTATTCTCCTTCTAAAAGAAACTGCATTTGAATAAGTGCTTAAGTGCCACCTGCAGCTCTGAGGTACAGGCATACCGAGCTTCCTCTCAGATGAAGATGAGGCAGGGTTGCTTCCTCCCCAAAGGTTTCAAAGCAGATTCACTGCAAGATACTCCTTGAGATTCGTGCTTCCTTTTTCAATATGTGGCCCTTCTATGAAGGGGACACTGTCCGATCTTGTTCTCCTTTAACTACTTGGACAATATTGTGTCATAGGGTTTCTATGGATGTGATAAAACACCATGAACAAAAGCAACATGGGGAAGAAAAGGGTTTATTTCACCTTATATCTTGTAGTCTATCACAGAGGGAAGCCAGGGCAGGAACCTAGGAGCTAATGGAGAAGCCATGGAGGAATGTTGCTTACTGGCTGGCTCCCCTCTTGCTCAGTGCTTTCTTTTCTCTCAAGACAAGGTTTCTCTGTGTAACCCTGTCTCTCTGGGACCTAGCTCTGTAGACCAGGCTGGACTTGAACTCAGACATTCCACTGGCTCTGCTTTCTGAGTGCTGAGATTAAGGGTGTGCACCACCACCCCACCCAGCCCTCCACTCTCTGATCCCACAACTCCCAACTTCAGCCTGCTTTAGCCAAGGATGGCCCCACTCACAGTGAGCCCTCTTATATCAATCATTAACCAAGAAAATGCCATAGGCTTGTCCACAAGCCAATCTGATGGGGACATTTTATCAATTGAGGCTTTCTCTTCTAAAATGACTCTAGCTTGTGTTGAATTGACATTAAACTAGTTAGCATAATATGTAAAATAGGGGGACTCTGAAAAATGTGTAGTCTTGTCCTGTCTGTACTTGAATCATCCTGAGTCCTAGACCCATCTCAGATCTATTGGCATGATTTAAATGTTTCTTTCAGGTTGGAAATCACTGCTACTATTATGGGTTAGTGTTACTTCAGAAGTGGGACCCTTAGGAGGTAACTGGGACGAAAAGGCTTTGCCCTTGCAAACTAATGCATTATTAATGTGTTATTAATGTATTATGTATTACATGGTTATCGCAAGAGCCCTTTAGTCAGAAAAGGGACGTCGCTGGCTTCCTTACACCTATGCTGCTGTGTGTTGCCCTTGGGTTAAGCTGAGCACACCCACCAGTGAGAGTCCTCTATGGATGCCGCCCTTTGACCACGGATACATTCCTCCCCACACCCCACCTCCACCCTCACCCCGAGTGTCTGGAACCAGGAGTTGAATAAACCTTATTCTTGCAAGCTACCAAATCTGTAGAATTCAGTGATAGTAACACAAAATGAACTGAGATGCCAATTAAATCAGACTCCGTGGCGGATGGATCTGGGAATTAGAACTTTGAATTCTGAGGCAAATTGAGGTTTGGCAGTCGCTGGATTTGAAAATGAAAAAAACTGAGCTCCTTCTTAGGAAAGTGTAACCCAGGTAGCATGAAAATTGTTTCAGACAGGGTGGGCTTTTTTTTTCAAGTGTTTTCCTGCAATAGTATTAACAACCAGGCCCCCAGGGGGTTGCAGATCTATTACAGAGCAAAAGGCCTGTGAGCAGAATGGTGGCAACCAGATCACTTTTTAAATGTCTCTGCCTTGCTAATAATGCTGGCTGCTGCTTAATGGGAGTTTGCTCTGAACAAAAGGAGCAGAGAGATGAGGTGTGCAGGTGAATCGGCCATTGCCATGGAAACAACAGCCACTGTCTCTAGAGAGAATCCCCTCAAGGGCAACCCTGCCATTTCATTTCAGAAGTCCCTGTTTCTGTTTACTTCAGATTGGGCATCCTGCTTTTTTGGTGCATGATTCTGATAGCTTATAAATTGTCTCCAGAAAAGAAGTAAATAATGGAGGATGGTTTTCTACCAGTCTGGTTTCTTCCTTAGCGTACCTTTCAAAAGCATTTTAGTATAACCCAAACGGTGGAAATTCTTCTCATCTCTGGGCACAAATCTCATGTGTAATATGTAGGTGGAAGGAGGATGAGGTGAGCTTGGAATTGAAACAGTCCATTTGCCTCCCTTCTTCCCTGTCTTAATTAGCAAGCCCAGTAAAAATGCACCTGCATCAGGATTTTAATTAAGTTAATATTTTTAACACATCGTTTTATGTTGAGTTAGGAGAGAAAACTTCAGTGCCATGTTTCTGTCCCAGAAGTCTTCATGCTAATATTGAGCATGCCATGCCCAGTGACACTGTGCCTTATGGAATGAATGGAGCATTTCAGCCTTACCCCCAAATGGTCAAACCAGATGCATGTCAGGCCGTGGTTGGAAGTCTGTGTTTCTGGTCGAGCTAAGGTTTGAATGTTGCAGGGCCAATGGGCTCTCCTCAGCCTACAAGGGATGGCAACTGTTTGTCTAAGCTCTTAGAATACAGCTTCTAACACATGGCTACATCTCTCCATAGGTCTGTGACATTGGTCACATAAAAAAGGGCCACGCCCCCAGCCCCTCCTCAGGTAGAGGCGTGATCATGTGCCCAAGTCCCACCAAAGGTAGAGGTGTGGCCACGCAGCCCCAAGCCATCCCCAGGTTAATGAGACACCTGGAGACTTAGCCACACCCCTTCCCAGTTACTATATCTGCCTTGCTCATCCCAGAGATTAGGGGGTACAATTCCATCCACGCCACTCCACATGATGAAAATAAATATTTTAGAATTATGGACTGCCTCTTCATTTGAACCCGCCGTGGGAAGCGAGGGATCCGACCCTCAATTAAGGAGCCACATCTAATCTCTCACCGAGGGTTTCTCAGTGCTCCCAGACAGTACCCATTCACCCAAGCCTAAGCAGCTAGCCCAGCTCCCCAAGCCGCCAAAACCGGGTCTCGGCGGAAACCCCAGCTGAGCTCCAGCTAGCCCGTCTACAGCACCCTGTGGTGACTGTGGTGCCCCGGGCTAGAGAACCCACCACAGAGATGGCTGCTGCTCGTTCCCCGAGAATGGCCCCCTCCCCCACCCACGGGCAGGGCCCGCAAAGGCTTCCCACAACCCCCACCTGCCCATCGGACTGTGTGGGAAGACGCACAGCCACTTCCTACGTGTCTCCTGTCCCACCCAGAGCTGCAGCGCCCAGAACAGACATGTGGGGCTTCTTTCCACCGCACCAGGCTTGTTCCCACAGATGCAACTGCGTTTATCCCATGGGGAGTAAGGCCCAGTGGGTCATGACCTTTGCAAGAGAGCTTTCCACACTTCTGATCAGGCCTTTGCCCTTCTGGGCTCAGAAACCCAAAGCTCCCTGAGTGTACCAATCACCTCCCTCCCCAGAGTGGGGCAGCACATGTCCACTAATCTCTTGAATCACATGCAAGATTTTTTTTTTTTTTTAATTTGCAATAGCTGTTCCTCATAGGAGCGTACACTGTAACCAGGCCTTTCTCTTTCTGAGAGAAATATGAACCAAAAGAGGAAGGTAAATAGTATGGTAGTCAAAGTGCAAGTTCATTCACTTATGATGGGGGGGAGGGGCTCTGTGATTAAAAAAAAAAAAAAAAAAAAAAAAAACAATAGAAGAGTAAAAGCCTCTGTAACAGATCCATTCCCAGAAGCTGAACCATGGATGAAGTCAGATAATAAAGATGTGTGAAGAGAAGGAACAAAGAGAGTTCTTTAGATAAGTCCATGCAGAGAGGCCCAGGCTTGGATAACCTGATGCTTCCTCCTACATAGTAGGGTTGCTCCAGCTGCCAGGCAGCCATTATTCTCTCCCTGATAATGTTTTGGAGGACCATGCCAAGTCTGTGTGGCTCACTTCTCTGTGCTTCTGTGCTGGTCACCATGTCTTTGATTTTCACATTTTATCTTTAGCTATACTTAACATCTACCAGTGTCATGAGATATCAGCATCATGCAGTGACAATTGTCCTTTAAATGGCTTGTACCTTCTGCACTCTACATAGCTTTTTGTATCAGTGTCAGTTTCACTCTGCCCGTTGCGTTTCTTTAATGTCTTCAGAACATCTTTTCTAAAGCTCCCCATAGGTAAGGAATATTGCTGAGTACAAATGTTCTATCTCCTCGGCTTGCAAGCGATTCAGCATGTATTTGGGAAGACAGCTATGTATTCCTATCCCATCTCATCCTTAGCGTGGATTTAGGACCAGTTGGACCAGAAGCAAGGCTGAGCCACCTTCAGATGCCATTGCTAGGATGGCATCGATTGCTTTAGAGATGACTTCCTGCTACTCGAGCTGGTCTTCTCTAGTTACCATTCATCTGTCACCAGATAGCCATTGGATGAATACTTGTGTTCTGAACTGAGAAAGCAGGACAGAGAGAGAGAGAGACAGACAGATAGACAGACAGAGGAGGAAAGTAAAGAGTTGTGAGGGTCAGCCAGGGGTTAAGCAAGGAAGTGCACTTGGGCACTGGGGGTAGGGGCCATATAGAAAAAGGCCAGTTAAGAAATTTGATTCCCAATTTGTTCTGTTAAATATTTTATTTGCTAGACCTAACATCTATTTTATGAATGTAATGTTGTACATAATTTATTCACTTTGAAGAAAATTCTAGCAAAGTGGAAGGAAAAGTAAACACTTTATGCAATCCCCAGTGGCCTTTAGCTCTTTTTGGAAGCCAGGGACTTGAGTTCTTTTGAAAGTTTTACCCTGGAATGAAGTTACCACTCAGGAAAACAGGCAACGAAACAGAAATGAGACAAAGCAGAACAGGGCTATCCGGCTTCCTAGGTTCCAAAAGAGATATGGGGTCAGGGGGCATGAAGGGATGTGGTCCCATGCTCTTCTGCTCTCTGACTCTCCCTGCTCAAGAACAGGATTCTCACAGGACGAAGCGGAGTCTGTAGGTTTTAGCTGCAGGACTTTGTTAGGGTTTCTGCAAGGAAGTATTGGCTGTGCTTGTGTGCTTCCAGCATTCACACGGGATAGATGATGATCGCCTAAAAGGATCACAGCTCTCTGGAAGGAATTTGTAGGCCTTGCAGCAATCCTAGTCACAGAGATTTTAGCTTGAGTTTCAACCATCTCCAGAAAAACAAGATACTTCTAGAAAAGTTTAGGACTTTTAAAAGAAATTATTAGTAATTTTCTTTTTTTTTTTTAAGTCTGAGTCATTGTTGGTCCAGACTACCAATGTAAGATTGTGGCTATATAATGTTTTGCTTAAGAATAAATTTAGGGGCGGCGGCCGGGAACCTCAGCTTGGGCCACAGGGCTCCACAGCTAATCAGCGCCGGGACAAAGATCCCTCTCAGGAGATCGCAAGACCCAGGAGAGGGCCAAAGACACGCCCCACAGCTCACCAGGTACTGCCCCAAACCCGCGAGACGCAGGGACCGAGGTAGGCGGCTTAGAAACCCCCCTGGATCAGGCGACAGCAGATGCTGGCGAGGATGCGGTGAAAGAGGAACACTTCTCCACTGTTGGTGGGATTGCAAGCTGGTACAACCACTCTGGAAATCAGTTTGGCGGACCCTCAGAAAAATGGACATAATACTACCTGAGGACCCAGCTATACCTCTCCTGGGCATATACCCAGAAGATGCTCCAACATGTAATAAAGACA
>JAPYYD010003858.1:0-13696 GCA_028551405.1 Uromys caudimaculatus | reverse complement strand
GGTTGTTTACTCTTCATTCTTTGCCCAGCCCTTATAGATTTCATCTCATGGACAATGTATGGTATTGCCTTAATGGGAATAATGACTTTTCACCCAAGGTGCCAATGATAGCTGCATTCATGCATCAGGGCCATTTCCCTGACAGAAACAACTGAAGGCACACATACTCTACCTTTCAACCCAAAAGAAGCTGTGGGATTCCTGGATTAGTAAATAGGGCCGTCCTCAACCATCCTCACACTGTCACCTGCCTCTCAGTGACTGAGTCTGATCATTGGGGAACAAAATCGGGAGGGTGCCAGTGCTTGCAGATGTGCCAGTGATGACTCAGACTCTGAGTCAGCCCAACCCAGTTCTCACATGAAGGTGTGAAAAAAGGAAGGCTCTTTTTATCTGGCCACACCTAGATGAACCCTCAACTGGAAGGGCCTGGACAGGCAGCTTGGTGTCACTGTAGGTGACAAATGTCTCCTCATGCAGTGCAGGGCTCCCATTCTCAGAATCTGTGATCTGAGAATGTGTGGGTTTTTCTACCTCTCATGCTTGTGGATGTCTGCAGGCAGATGAAGAGCAATGCCCTGGGCTTTTGCCCACTGTGGTAGTCATGGCAGTGTCTGGGCTCTCTGTGATTTTGACCTACCAAAGGCAGATGCTGGGAAGATGGAATTTTGGCATCACTAAGTTGTTGCTGTACAAAGTGTCTTTTGATCTGCATGAAGAGCCTCATCATTCACCTCTATGCCCTGGTTTATTCTTCACGAGAGTACCACCATAAAGAAATGAATGCACCACATGTGATGAAGTTTAAACTCATATTTTGTAGGTAAAATGTGTGTCCTATTATGGCAATTCAATAGCTTCTCTTTGGAGATTGGTGTGCGTAATCTGGATGCCTATTCTGGACAAAAACAAGTTTCGATGCAACCCGGTATATACCATACCCGGTATATACCATAACTGCAGGGTTTGTGTATACCAGTGAGTATATACAAATGGCCTTAGCATATATATATATATATATATATAACTTATGAAAGGAGTATATTTAAAAACAAAATCCAAATTCTTCCCTAGAGATATCTTAGATCATGGTGTTGCTTTCAAATGTAAGTATACCCAATATTTACACAATTTGTTTCTAAAATGTGTCTGAAGAGACTTGACAATACATACTGCGTCTGCGTTTTCTAGCGTCCGCCTGAAATATAAAGGAGAGAAAACAGTATGCAGTGCAGGTCAAACTAGTTTTGGTTTGCATGTGTCTTTGGAAAAGATACCAACATGTTTTGTTTTTTTAAAATGCCAATCAACATAGGCAAATATCTTCAAGTGAAAGATTATGTATTAGTATATTCTGTGATGGTATCAAAGAACAACTGGGGTTTTTCAGTAGTGCCACTTCCCACTTTTCCTATTTCAAAGGCCACATTAACTACCATGTCTGTTTGTCCTCTGCCCAGTGTTTTGCAAGTCACATTGCAACATGCTTGAGTACCTTTAGAACTCAGCTATGGAATTAGTCCCTTCTGCAATATGATCTCAATTATTTACAGTAATGCTCATGTCTTAAGTCCTACCACTTAGCATCCCACCTGGACATGAAGCTTTCTCTACACTGACTTTTGTGGAACATACTGCATGGAAATCAAGGGAACCTGACTTGCTTTGAAATTTATAAATTTTTTATCTAAAGAGGAACCTTTTTCTCCAGAATAAATGGTCTTATCACATAGACTGTGATACTTGACACTGAATGTTTTGGTGTTCTATTCAGTCAGGACCAGGCTAGTACAATTCCACTTTTACCCTGCTTAAGCTAAGTCTCTTAAGACCTAAGATAACCCTGCTCAATATTGTTGTTAAAATGGGATTTTTGACTGAAAAATTAGATCATTAAAATAACATTTCTATCTTACAGGCTTTCTTACCGACTCCATAGTCCCTGATGTGTTTTTTTGGTCATCTGGTGCAAGTGTGTTGTCAGTATTCTCTGGTATGTCTAGGAGGACAGAAAGTGACAATCAGCTCATGGTAATGCTTACAACTTATGCAGCATCTTGCTTGGTGTGGATAAAAGAGTGTGGACTTAGCAAAAGCATGTGACTAGATCTAATGAGCAAGTTGTTTAAGTTGCTGCTAGCCTGTCTTCCCCTGAAGGTAAATTAAAGACCCAGAGAGAAATGAATAACAGAAATGCTACATTTCAAGACAGGGGAAACCCAAAGTAACATAAAATAATCCATCTTTGATTGTATATTATTAAATTAAGTTTTCACATGTATTTTGTTTTGTGTTTCAGAGAACAACTTGTAGGATTTTTCTCCTTTTGCCATATATGTTCTGGAGATTTCAGTTTCAGGTCATTGGGCTTGGTGAAGTCATCCATTTCCTTGGAAAGGACAACTCCTCTTTCTAAGTGTGCCCTAGGGCACTCACACTCTCCTGGGCAACTCTGTCCATCCATTCAGACCATGCAGATCCAGAGACAGGAGGAGTCTACAGTCTTGAGCTGTCTTGTCTGCTCTCATCTAGAGCCCTCACCTCATCTCACTTCTCAGTTTCAGATCCAAGCAGTAGCTTTCTGGACTAGTCTGAAACAGGACTCTTGCCACACATCTCTGTATCTGCGAATTCCTCAGGACCCAGGTAGAAGCTAGATTTGCTATCTCTCTCGGTGAATCTGACTCCATTTCCCCTCTCTCTGCTGCCTACCCTCTGAACCAGGCCATGGATAGCAGTCATAAATGCATTCGGACTTACTGAAGCTAACCCAGAACCTTCACCCAAGTGGATAAAAGTAGAAAAGCTAAAATCATCCCTACTGTAAGATGATGTTTTATGTGAGTATAGATCTCCAAAACCCCAACAGAAATAAGCAACATTTTCAGCAAAGTGCTAGAATATAAATTCAACTTTAAAAATCAGAAACCTTTCTATATACCAATACAAAGCAAGCTGAAAAAGAGGTAAAGGAAACATTCATATTTATAATAGCCTCCAAAATTAAACATTTAGAAGTAAAATTGAAAAGGGAAGTGAAAGATCTCTAGAGCGAAAACTTTATATCTCTGAAGGAGACACTAGAAAATGGAAACCCTATTATGCTCTTAGATTGGTAAAATTAGCAATGATCATCCTACCAAAAGAAATTCCAATAGTCAATGCAATGAAAATCAAAATCTGGGGCTGGTGAGATGGCTCAGCAGTTAAGAGCACTGGCTGCTCTTCCAGAGGTCAGGAGTTCAATTCCCAGCAACCATATGGTGGCTCACAACCATCTATAGGGGGATATGATGCCCTCTTCAGGAAGGCAGATGTACATGCTGCAGAGCATTCATACATTAAATAAATAAAGTTTTTTTTAAGTACTTGTTCTTAAAAAAAAAAAAAAATCAAAAATCCATGGGACACTCTTCACAAAAATACAAAGGTCCTAAAATTCATGTGGAAGCATAAAAGATCCAGAGTAGTCAAAGCAAACCTGTGCAAGGGACAATGTTGGAGGTACTGACATCCCAGATATTATGCTATATTGCAGTTTTAGTAATAAAGATAGCATAGTAATGGCACAAAATAGATATGTACATCAATAAAACAGAAAACTCATGCACATAATTAAAGTTTTTCATACTTGGGCATTATTCCAAATAAACACAAGGGAGAAAGACAGCATATTCAACTAATGGAGAGATGACAGCTGGATGCACACATGTTCAGTAATGAAATTAGAGCTTTGTCTATCACTGTGCCCCAAATCAACTCTAAATGGATCAAAGGCCTAAAAGTGAAACTTCAAAAGCTGAAACAGCCAGACAAAACAGAGGCAGCACCCAAAGGCTTTCTGAATATTACTTCATTTACTCAGAAATTATGGCTGAAATGGACAGATATAACTCATTAAACCAAAAATATTCCAAATTAACAGCACGAAGCATGCACATATATAAAAGCAACATTAAATGGGCTTATGTTTATGTAATAGTTATCATAGAAGAGGTAATATATTTGAAGGGAGAACATGGGATGAGTTGGACTGGGGAGAAAGAGGAATAGAATGATGTAAATAAAGTAGACCCAGCAAAACTCAGCAGCAGCAAGTTCCACTTTGTCCCTTTTGCACTTTATTTTCTGGACTACAGCTCTGACTGCATCCCTGGAGGCCTGCAGCTGCCTGGGACAACCAGGTGAAATCCTCATGCCTGAATCCCTGCCCACTGGGTTCCCCAGCAAGCCCAGTAGCCATAAGATCTGCCCCATCCCCTCTGTGCTCCAGTTGCTGTCCACATCCCTACCCGCAATCTCAGAGGCCTATAACCATCAGGAACCACAAGCTCTGCCTGTATCCCTGGAGGCCTGCTGCCACCCAGACAACCAGAGGCTTGAAGCCATCAGGGATGACCAGCTCTGTCAGCATCCCAGGAGGCCTGTTGCCATCTGGGCCAACCAGCTCTATTTGCAATCCCAGAGGCCTACTATCATCAGGGACTATTAGGCTTGACAAAACAAGGATAACAAGATGACTAAAGGTCAGCATAAGAACATAAAAAACAAAACACACACACACACACACACACACACACACACACAAAAATCCTCCCCAAAAACCACAAAAAACACAAAAAACAAGGGCAATATGGCACTACCATAACCCAGCAATCCTACTATAGCAAGCTATGCATAACCTAACACATCTGAAACACAAGAAAATGACATTAATTCTAATCTAATGAACATGGTAGAGGCCTTTAAAGAGAAAACAAATAAATCCCTTAAAGAAATACAGGAAAATACAATCAAACACATTTAAAGAGGAAAGGAATAAATGTAAAGAAATACAGGAAAATGTAATCAAACAAGAAATTAATAAAACTGGTCAAGAACTGAAAACGGAAATAGAAGCAATAAAGAAAATAAAACTTAGGCAATCCTGGACCAGGAACTATAGATGCAAGTATCACCAACAGAATACAAGAGTTGGAAGAGAGAATCTCTGGCTTAAAAGATATATTGGTCAAAGAAAATGCTAAATCTAAAAAGACTGTGACATGAAACATCCAAGAAATTTGGGACACTATGAAAAAACCAAATCTAAGAATAATAGTAATAGAAAAAGGAGAAGATTACCAGCTCAAAGACCCAGAAAATATCTTCAACAAAATCATACAAACTTCCCTAACCTAAAGAAAGAGGTGGCTATAAGTGTACAAAGAGCTTGCAGAGATTGGACCAGAAAAGAAAATCCTCCTGACACACAATAATCACAACACTAAGATACAGAACAAAGAAAGAATATTGAAAGCTGCAAGGGAAAAGGGCCATATAGAGGCAGACCTATCAGAATCACATCTAACTTCTCAACAGAGAATCTAAAAGCCAGAGGGCCTGGGAAAATGACTAGCAGACACTAAGACCAAAGATGTCATCCCAGACTACTATACCCAGTTAAACTTTCAATCACCATACATGGATAAAACAAAATATAGTATAACAAAACCAAATTTAAACAGTATCTTTCCACTAATTCAAACCTACAGAGGACATTAGAAGGAAAACTCCAATACAAGGAGGGTAACTACACCCAATCAAACACAAGAAATAATCATCAAAAAAAAAAAAAAAAAGAAATAATCATCACATTAGCAAAACCAAAAGTAGAGAAACACACACACACACACACACACACACACACACACACACATACACACACACACACACACACACACACACACACACACACACACACACACACAGCCACCAGCAACATTAAAACGACAAGAATTAACAGTTGTTGGTCATTAATATCTCACAACATCCATGGACTCAATTCCTCACCAAAAAGACACAGGCTAACAGAGTAGATGCCTAAATAGGATTTACCATTTTGCTTTTTATAAGAAACACACCTCAGCAACAAAGGTAGACATAACCTCAGAGTAAAGTGCTAGAAGAAAGTTTTCCCAGCAAACAGACCTGAGAAATAAGTAGCCATTCTTATATCCAATAAAATAGACTTTTAGATGAATATTGATGCAAAAATACTCCTTCATGTTAAAAGACTTGGAGAAATCAGAGATACAAGGTGCATACCTAGACACAAAAATATCAATATACAAGAAGCCATAGCTAACATCAAAACAAATGGAGAGAAACTTAATGCAATTCCACTAAAATCAGGTATAAGATAAGGCTGTCCACTCTCTCAACATGTCTTCAATATAGTCCTTGAAGCCCCAACTAGAGCAATAAGACAACAAAAACAGATCAAGGGAACACAAAATGGAAAAAAAGTCAAAGAATTGCTGATTGTAGATGATATAATAGTATACATAAGTGACTCCAAAATTCTATCAGAGAACTCCTATAGCTGATAAACACCTTCAGCAAAGTGGCAGGATACAAAATTAACTAAAAAAATTCAGTAGCTCTCCTTTGTACAAATAAAACAAGCTAAGAAAGAAATCAAGGAAACAATGCTTTTTAATAGTCACAAATAATATAAAATATCTTGGTATAGCTCAAACCAACCAAGTAAAAGACGTGTATAACAAGAACTTCAAGTCCCCGAAGAAAAAAATTGAAGAAGATATCAAAAGATGGCAAGATCTCCCATGCTCATGGATCAGTAGGATTAACATAGTGGAAATAGCCATCTTACCATAAATAATCTACAGATTCAATGCAATTCCCATCAAAATTCCAACACAAGTCTTCACAGAATTTGAAAGAACAATTCTCACCTTCATATGGAACAACAAAACCACAGGAGAGCTAAAACCATCCCGTATAATAAAAGAACTTCTGAAGGTATCATCACCCCTTATTTCAAGCTGTACTACAGAGCAGTAAAAATAAAAACTTCATGGTATTGGTATAGTAACAGATAGGTTGATCAATGGAATTGAATCGAAGACCCTGAAATAAACCTACAACACCTACTGACAATTTTTGACAAAGAAGCCAAACCTATATAGTGGAAAAGAGAGAACATCTTCAACAAATGGTGCTGGTCTAACTGGATGTCTGCATGTAGAAGAATGCAAATAGATCCATATTTATCTCCGTGCACAAAACTCAAGTCCAAGTGGATCAAAGACCTCAACATAAAATAATATTAAGTCTAATAGAAGAGAAAGAGGGGAATAGTCTTGAATGCATCAGCACAGGAGAGAACAGAACACCAACAGCTCAGGCACTAAGATCAACAATTAATAAATGGGACTTCACAAAACCGAAAAGCTTCTGTAGAGCAAAGGACACTGTCAGCAGGACAAAACGGCAGTGTACAGACTGGGAAGAGGTTTTCCACTAACTCTACATCTGACCGTGGGCTAATGTCCAAAATATGTAAAGAACTCAAGAAGTTAGACATGGACAAACCAAATAACCCAATTAAAAATGAGGTACAAAGGTAAACAGAGAACTCTTAACAGAGGAATTTCTAGTGGCCATGAAACACTTAAGGAAATGTTCAACGTCAAGGAAATGAAAATCAAAATAGCTCTGAGATTACACCTTATAACCTCAGAATGGTTAAGATTAAAATCTCAATGGATAGCAGATGCTGGTGAGCACGTGGAGCAAGGGAAACACTCCTCTATTGCTGGGGGAGCGCAAACTTACACAACCACTCTGGAAATCATCTCGCAGTTTCTCAGAAGACTGTGAATAGTTCTACCTCAAGACCCAGCTATACTGTAACTCCTGGACATATATCCAAAAGGTGCTCCGCCATCCCACAAGGGCACTTGCTGAACTATGTCCATAGCAGCTTTATTTGTAATAACCAGAAACTGGAAACAATCTAGATGTTTCTCAACTGAAAACTGGATACAGAAAATGTATATTTACACAATGGAATTCTACTCAGCCATTAAAAACAAGGACACCATGAACTTCTCATGCAAATGGATGGAACTACTATCATGCTCAGTGAGGTAACCCAGACTCAAAAGGACATGCACGCTACGTACTCAGTTATAAGTGGATATAAGCCATAAGGTACAAGATATCCACGCTACAATCCACAGACCCTAAGAAGCTTAATAACAAGGAGGGCATAAGGGAGGATCTTTGAATCTCACTCAAAAGGGTAAATAACATAATCATTGGAGGTAGATGGAGCGAGGAGCTTGGTGGGAGAAGGGATAGGGAGGGGAACAGGGTGGAGGATCAGGTGTGGGCAGAGCCAAGGAAGTGAGGGCTGAGTGAGTGAACAGAAATAAGTAGTGGACAGGGAGGTGGTACATTGTAGAGGGAGGTTGCCTAATTGTTGATTGGGCCAATAAAGACGGTAGAAGCCAATTGTTGGGTGGAGGATAAGGTGGGATTTCTGGGCTGGACAGGAAGAGAAGGGGGACGGAGAGGATTGGGAGTCGGCATAGGCGTTGGAGCAGATAGGAAGCTGCAGACATGTAGGTCTCTCGGGGTACAGATAGTTTGCAGCTTCTGCAGATGGCTGTGGAGGCTGAGGAGGACGGGGCAGGAGTTTCTTCGCCCAGCCTTTGAATTATCTGATCAGTTTTAAAATATAAAAGTCTCTAGTGTTTTCCTTCCATAGGGCTAAAGGGAGCTGGGTGAGAAGGCCATTGCCGGCACCAGGAAGGGAACAGAGACTGGACAAGCTTGGTGAAACAAGCCGTGGGAGCTGGGTGAGATGGCCGTTTCAGGCACCAGACAAGGAGAAACGGGCAATGCTCTCAGGAATACAGACGGTGGCTATTCTGAGCCGGGATCTCAGGAAAGCATTAGCTACCATGGGGGCTGACTAGATGTCAGGCGAGTGGCTGCTAGTCCCAGAGCCTAGCTGGATCAAGTGTGCATTTTTAAAATTACGCGCAACAGGACATCTCTAGGCGGTGTCAGAGACCTGAGAGGTGGTTTGGGGGAGGCTCCAGGAAGCCTATGAGGGTGACTCTAGCTGAGACTCCTAGCAGTGGGGGATAGGGAGACTGAAGTGGCCACCTCCTGTAGCCAGGCTGGACTCCCAGTGAAGGGATAAAGACACCAATCTATCCACAAAATATTCAACCTAAGATTTGTCAGACCTACAAGAAGTGCAGGGACAAAGATGGAGCAGAGACTGACAGAATGTCCAACCAATAACTGGCCCAACTTGAGACCCTCCCCATGGGCAAGCACCAATCCCTGACACTATTAATGATACTCTGTTATACTTGTAGACAGGACTCTAGCATAACTGTCCTCTGAGAGGCTCTGACTGACTGAAGCTGACTGAAGCAGAGACCCATAGCCAAATACTTGACAGAGCTTGGGAAGTCTGGAAAAGTTTGTGGAAAGTTAGGGAAAGAATTGAGAGACCCAGAGGGGATAGGGACTCAACAAGCAAACCAACAGAGCCAACTAACCTGGACCCTTAGGGGCTTCCAGAGACTGAACCACCAACCAAAGAGCAAGCACAGGCTGGACCTAGGACCCTGCACATACGGAGCAGATGTGCAGCTTGGTCTTCATGTGAGTCCCCCAAGTGTTGGAGTGAGGGCTGTCTCTGACTCTGTTGCCTGCCTGTGAATCCTTTTCCCCTAACTGGCCTGCCTTGTTTGGTCTCAGTGGGAGAGGACATGCATAGTCCTGCAGTGACTTGATGTGCTAGGGTGTGTTGGTACTGCAAAGGGGAGGGAGTTTCCCTTTCTCAGAGTAGAAGGGTGGGCTTTTCAGGAGGGGGGGCTGCATGAAGGGGGGACTGGCAGCAGGGTTTCTTCAATCAGGATGTGAAGTGAATAACTAAATTAGTGGGGGAAAGGTAGTCACATTCAATTCTCAAAGAATTAAAAAGTAACTTAAAACAACTCTTGCTCCTTCGCTTCTCTTGCTTCCAACTTTCAATCAAGGTCTCATCATTGAAGCTGGACCCAGGTTTGGAGCCAGCTAGCCCGAGTTTCCCTTTCTCGGCACCTGACTATGCTGGGGTTATGGATGCACATGGCAATTCCTGACATTTGATGTGCCCTAGGGATTCAAAACAAGTTACTGATGTGTGTACAGCAAGTGTTTTTACACACCCAGCCTCTGTACACCTTGTACACCTTGTAGCTTACTTTACGCAACTATTTAAGGTGAACATTCACGTTCCATTACGTTATTGCTTAAAGTTAGAACATGACACACTTTTCATAAGTGTGAATAAAAAGGGATAAAGTACAATATTTCATCACACATCATGTATATTTTATGGAAGTACATTACAAAATGGGTGATTTACCTGTGTTTTGGTGTTTATGAACATAGTTTTTTTATTGTTATGGCATTTCTGATTTGTGAAGCATATTTGCCTTGTCAATGTTACAATTCAAACTATGAATACAGGACTTTTTGCAAGGCCAAGGCTTTGTGACTTTTCCTAGATAAAGCTCAAAGAGAGTGCACTGGCTGGTTCTGTGTGTCAACCTGACACAAGCTGGAGTTATCACAGAGAAAGGAGCTTCAGTTAAGAAAATGCCTTTATGAGATCCAGGCATTTTCTCAATTAGTGATCAAGGGGGGAGGGCCCCTTGTGGGTGGTACCATCCTTGGGCTGGTAGTCTTGGGTTCTATAAGAGAGCAAGCTGAACAAGCCAGGGGAAGCAAACCAGTAAGTAACATCCCTCCATGGTCTCTGCATCAGCTCCTGCTTCCTGACCTGCTTAGTTCCAGTCCTGACTTCCTTTACTGATGAACAGCAATGTGGCAATGTAAGCTGAATAAACCCTTTCCTCCCCAGCTTGCTTCTTGGTCATGATGTTTGTACAGGAATAGGAACTCTGACTAAGACATATAGACAAATCTTAGAGGGTTCTGCCTTTCTATGCAAGATTTAGTTACATACAAAAAGTATGTACACGAGATGCTCCACAGGGTCAGGTTAGGAGCAGACATTGCATTAATTGGTGTCAAATGCTCAGGTATTTCAAAAGGTTCCAAAGAAATGATCATAGGTCAGTGACTTGATTTATCTTTGTCACTCTCCATAAAGTTTGGGAAAGCCTTTTTCAGGCTTGTTTGACATTTTTGTTTATTTAGTTGTTCTCTTACTGCGTTTTCCATTACACTGTTTATAAGACTTCTAACTGATTTTAGACTCAACTCCTTCCTCTTGTTTCTCATATTGAAGTGCCCCAGGTCCACAGCAGCCTTTCACCTCTGCCTACCAGGAAAGAAAATGGGCCAACGACCTATTCAACCATCTTTCTGGGCATGTAGTCACCAAGAAGTTTCCTGTTCTTTCAGTGGTCTCCTGACTCTGATGAGATTATGAAGGGAGACAAAAATTATGGAAACAAAAGACCAGGTACATAGAAACAACATGGTGACTCCTTTGAGCAATGTTTCATTGTTACCAGGTAGAAAGACTATCCACACCTTGATACGTTTCTAAGTACAGGATCTAGAGACAACATGGCACCCAGAGGAAGGGACTAGAGAAAGGAGATGGATGACTCTGGGGTAGATGCTAGGGACACCTTTGCTCAGAAGCAAGAGCTCCCAAGTTTATAGTGAGGAGGCATAATGCATTTAATACTAGAGAGACTACCTATAAAGGGGAGCCATGCCTAGTTGTACAATGATGAAATGCAGGAAAATCAGACACACTTGTGAAGGCAAAAGCCTTGAACCTAGTGAAGAGGGAAGACACTGGAAAAAAACACTCCTCAAGTTATAAATTCAATTCCCTTCAAAGGCAAGCAGGCCAGAGATCACAAGAGAAAACCACAAATGTGGCCAACACAGAGGACAGATGCAGCCTATGTCAAGATGGGTTCCAGAAGAGCTGAACTCCATTGCTCATGGAATTTCCTAAGCTACCCTCTGCATCTTGGAACCTGAACCAAGTATTCATTAAAAAAGAGCCAATGCTGGGGCCAGAGATCAGGTCCCTCTCCTCACTTGATAGATCAGAGACTCTGAGATGTTGATTACCTCAATCATCCTGAATGGCACCTATGTTGAGGAGCATAGGCTATAAATGAGCTACATATTAACACTAGGCCTTTACTTAACAGGACATTGCAGATATGGTACTTCGGTCAAGAGTAAACAGCCATTTTGGCAGTCTAATAACGCTACCATGTTGGTACCAAATGAAGCAAGAGTTAGCTGTGAACAGAGGATCACGTATGGGCTGCTACAAGTCCTAAAGAATGACAGGAAGGGGCTCTGTTCCTCCAGCATCACTGGGCCTACACTGATAGATTACTACCTTCAAGTACAGGGAAA
Source organism: Uromys caudimaculatus (assembly GCA_028551405.1). Classification (NCBI taxonomy): domain Eukaryota; kingdom Metazoa; phylum Chordata; class Mammalia; order Rodentia; family Muridae; genus Uromys; species Uromys caudimaculatus. Next base: position 1,486 of record JAPYYD010003858.1, on the reverse strand, counting down.
AAAACATTGTCCCTCATCAAACAGACTGCCTCTGTCCGGGTTAGTGCACAAGCTGAAGATAATACTTCATGGACATTGTCATGGTTAATCTCAGCTGCCAAATAGATGAGATCAGATACTGGACATGCACGTATTAGATTATAGCATTTAGTTTAGCTGCGGTGGGAAGTCAAATAAACTCTGCACGATATTATTGCTTAGGAAAGGATCAAGACTATATAAAGAGAAGAAAGTGAGCTGAAAACAGGCATTCGTTCTTCTGGTTTTTTGTTTGTTTGTTTTGGACTGGGTTGTAGTTTGACTCTGTCACAAATATCTGTCTCTGTGGATAGCTTTACCCTGTTTATGGTCTGTAAGCTTAAATTTCATTGAAAAAAATAAACCATTCCTTCTTTAGGTTGTTTTACTTATAACATTTTGCCACAACAACTGGGAAAATAGGTGAGGCAGACATTAAAGTGTAGCTACTGCGAGCAAAAGCTTGGACACTAGGCAGTGGCACTGGCTGAAAACAGCAAGTGCCCTGGGAAAGACCATCTTCAAATGACAAAGTGAGCTTACCGACTTTCAAAGCCACCATCTTCCTTATGTTCACTGATATCTTTCCCACGTTCTTACTCTCCGCATCAGGTGTGTAACATGGCCCTTCCTAGGGCCCTAGCCAGCCAGATCAGACCAGGAATTCTGGTCTTCACTTGAATTTTACCCGCAATCATGAGACATTCAAGAATTACTACATTGAGGAACTGTGAGAGGAAGTATGAGAGACTGGTTCACGCATTCCTGTCTATACCAGGGGAAGCCTCAGTGACTCATATAAGCCTCGGCTTCACACTGGTTCATGCTATTGAATGAGAGTGCAAGGTGGCGGGAACCTCAGCTTGGGCCACAGGGCTCCACAGCTAATTAGTGCCGGGACAAAGATCCCTCTCAGGAGCTCGGAAAAGCCAGGAGAGGGCCAAAGACACGCCCCACAGCTCACCAGGTACTGCCCTGAACCCGCGAGACACAGGGACCGAGGTAGGCGGGCTTAGAAACCCCCCTGGATCCCAAAAGCGGGCGGCTGAGGCAGGAAACTTTTGCCTGGGACACTAGGATTCCATAGCCAAGCAGCTCTGGGAGAAAATTCTCTCTCCCAGGAACGCGGAAAAGCCCCGAGTGGGGGCAACACGAGCCTCAGAGCTCACTGACTCCGCCCGTGTTCCACGGGCCACAGAGACTGACGGTCAGCAACTTCCGGCGGCGGCCGGGGAACCTCAGCTTGGGCCACAGGGCTCCACAGCTAATTAGCGCCGGGACAAAGATCCCTCTCAGGAGCTCAGAAAAGCCAGGAGAGGGCCAAAGACATGCCCCACAGCTCACCAGGAACTGCCCCGAACCCGAGAGACACAGGTACCGAGATCAGACCTGGTGCCACAGCTCTCCTAACCCAAACACCTCTCAGAGAGAGCTGGTCTTCAAGGAGTACTGACACAGAGACGTGCAG
>JAPYYD010003857.1:0-13698 GCA_028551405.1 Uromys caudimaculatus | reverse complement strand
CACACACACACACACACACACACACACACACACACACACACACACATCCACATAACTATAACCTAAAATTAAGCATAAAAGCTGAAGCACTGTCTCTAAAACAAGTTTGGGTATTTGTGAAGTTGCATGCATGCGCAATGATAATTTGTACTTGTCTCCTCTTACATGGCCATGACAAAGCGCCATGACCTAAACCATCAAGAGGAAGAAAGAGCTTCAATATGTGACATAACTGAGGTCACATATCATCAATGAGGAAGTTAGTTCAAGAAATCAAAGCAGTAAGGTGGAGGAAGGAACACACCATGGAGGCTGAAGCCTACTGAGATTCTCAGACTGCTTCTATGTTATTCAGGAGCACCTCCCTAGGAGTGAGTTGGGCCCTTAGAAATCAATAAAAATCTACAAGTAGTCTTATAACTTGCTCAGAGAAAATCTGAAGGTCGTTTGTTCTCCACTGAGGTTCCTCTATAAAGGTAGCTTGTGACAAATTGACAATACTAAAACAACAGCCAGGACCTGGTCTGAATGAGAAAAACCCCCTATGTGAGTACTGGGAGAGTCCAGTTGAGTTAAAGCAGAAATTCAGAATCCTGAATGATGTACCTCTGCCAGTTTGAGCCCTGGCTCCTCTGTGCAGAATCTTATTCTCTCTTGATCTTTGAAGTCACACATAAGGTTGTGGAGCTAAGATCAACAGGGTTCAGGGAACAGGGGTTCTCCATTTTCTTTAGGAGTACAGACTTAGTGAGGACTGTTCTCCCTTCATTTTATAAGCTTCATCTGCATTATGTGATTAATGTTTCTAGAAATTACCAATAGGAGATACAAACATGGTGACTTGAGTCCTGGAAGGATTAAGTACTGTGAGCTAGGAATTCTAGAGTCTGCCTTCTCACTCGAACCCAGCTCTTGGGCCTGGTATCCTGGAAACAGTGTCTGGGGACATGTTGCTTTCTCTGATCTTGACCTCCTGACCTGTGTCACAACTGCCTTTTGAGTCCCACCTCAGGGACCAACACGTCTCTAATTCTAGGTCATTTTACTCTCAAGGTATTTATACATACTAAGAATTTCTGTGAATCTACAAGGTAAATTTGTTTGTGTGGACTATATAATCACTTTGTTCTGACTCTGTTGGGATCTGAATTTTGAGACCCTTATTTCATTGAAGAAATATAAAATTACTGTCATCTGGGCCCAAAGTAGTCCTTGTGATTCCAAGGAAAGTTATTCTTATTAGAGGAGACTTGCATGTTTTTTAATTCTGAGATTTGTGATTTTCATCAGGTCAGTGGTTACTTGAAGATCTCTCTCTCTTTTTTCCTCCTTTTTTCCTTTTTCCTTTTTTTTTTCTTTTTCTTTTTTTCCCTGAGACAGGTTTCTCTGTGTAGCCCTGGCTGTCCTGGAACTCACTCTGTAGACCAGGCTGGCCTCGAACTCAGAAATCCACCTGCCTCTGCCTCCCAAGTGCTGGGATTAAAGGCATGCGCCACCTATCAGTGCAGGCATTGCAGGCCCATGACTAGAGTCTGGCCACAACCCTATGCTGTGTTACTGCTTCCATGTTCAGGACCAAACTGTGCCTGAATATTACATTCATCCTGGGCGTGCCTTCCTGAAGGCCTGAAGTCTATGACACAAATGGATTTTAATAACTTTATTAATATGACTTTGTCAACACCTCAATAATTGAAGCAGTGTCCTATATGTTTTTATATCATCCATAGCAAAATTACTGAGTGAAATTCCCCTAATCCATTTTCCTATATGTTAGACTGCTTAGCTCCCAGCTGTGCTCCCACACAGCTGTTTGAGTCTCTTATTATTTCTGCTTGATCAGCCTGTCCTCAGGGTCCACTTCTTCTGGCCCTGTGCTCACGACCCATATGACTTTATGGAGGTCTTCTCTTCTATCTATCATCTTCTTCCTTCCCATCTTCTTCCTCCTTTCTCTCATCATGATCCCTCCACATGACCCGCAGCCCTGTGGTGAAAACATGCCTACCACTATTCTCCTGTGTACTTGGTTATAGCCAGTTTTAATTAAACAATACCTTTAAATTTGGGAACAAGGTTTACACAGCTGAGACTGGTATAACTGAAAGTTCCCTCCTCAGGGGCAAGAAGATCTTGGGTGACAGTTCTTGCATTTGAATATCCAGCATCATCAACAGCAACACTATGTGGCATCCCAGAGTCCAGTCCTGGATTCTTTGTTATAGAAATAGCACATGAAGTGTGAATCTGGGGCAGTGAAAGGTGAGCCCCTTATCATGCTCAGAATTTGATCTTGGCTTCTGTGTGTGGGACAGGAGATTAGGTTAGCATGGATTACTAAAGAAATATTAGGATGGAGAAGTGAGCTAGGTAGACTGAACCCTTAAGAAGAGAAGAGAGGATCAGGACACCCCTACTGACATCAGGAATATGGGAAGCTGACCCCACATGTCCTGTCTTAGATCGAGAATATGTACTATGTCCTCTTGCTCAGGGACTGTGGGGTTTGCAGTGAAATGTGCTCCTTGCCTTTGCCGGGTAGCAGTAACATGGGAAGTAAAGATCCATCACAGGCTTCAGAAATCTGACTTCCTTGCCTCTTCAGGGGACTCTGCTACTAGGGGGTTCTCATTAAGAAAAGTGGGAGAGGAGTTCATGTACATGACCCTCTTCCAGGCCTCAGGGATCAAGAAGGCAAAGCAAGAAACATTACTGATATGTGCTTTAGGGCCCCAAAGAAGGTCTGTCCAGGTGAATGTTCTATGAGAACTGGAGCAGAATCTCTATGCAGCACGCATTGCATGGAGAGTCTACACATGTCAAAATGTTGGTTTTTATGATAATAGTATTGATTTCAGAAGCAGTACTCTTTATTATTTGTGTGCTGTTCCTCATTCTGTAGTCTGGACTTAACAGGATAACTTAAATTCATCTGGAAGAGTTTCCACTTCTCTGAATGGTAATGGGTTGGTCTAGTGACTACTAAGAAATCTTCTAGGGATTTAAGCATTTTATCATCTGGTATTACACATTTGTTTATAAAACATGACTTTCGTTCTAATCAACCTATATTCTATTAATCTGTATAAAATGCAAATACTACTTGAGATGTAATTGGATTGGCATTAGCACAGTAGAGCATTTCCACCATATTCTATTTGGTTTTAATTTGCTCATTCACTTTTTAATGACTTATTTTGGAACAGGTCCTCAATATGTAGCCCAGGTTTACCATGAACTAGCAAACATGCATTTGACAAAGCCTCATTTTTGCTTGCATTGGAGATATGTTAAAACACTTAGAGCTGTCAGAAACCAGGCTTTGACTGTAGGAACTGTGATAGAATACCACAGAGGTCTGTTGTGGGCCAAGGACAGACAGACTTCTTTCAAGTGTCATATTTATTTGAAAATGGAAACAATGGCATAAATATCATACATAGGACCGAGAACAATGACAATTCATGTTGAAACCAGAATCTAAACATCTCCAGTTAGAGCATCAGATTCAGGCAAGAACAGCCTGAATGTCGACAAGAGAGAATAGCACAGATACTGGACAAGGCCCTAAAAATATCTGAGATCTTTTCTTCACATGACCTAGAAGAACAGGTGTATGGAAACAATAGGGATGAGGAGATACCAAGATGCTTCAAGTGGAAAGGGACAACGTGAAACACCAGTTGGACCTTGTGTGATGGCACTTCCTGGTTGTAAACTTGACTATATCTGGAATGATAATACAATCTAGAAATGAAGGGCATATCTTTCATCCAGATCGTGAAGCATAGTGGCCATGAAATGTTTGGACCCAGGCAAGGTAGTATATGCTTTCAGACCTGTTAGACTGAGGCTAACATATTTGTCAATTTAAACCTGGGACAGGGCAAGTTCCAAATCCAAGCATGGTGGTCTCCACATTTAATCTAAGTCACACCTTCTTCTGCAGGCCTATATAAGGATAATGGAAGAACAAAGTCTCACTCTTTTTCACCTGCTTGCACTTACTTGCCACCATATCTTCTGGAGCTTATTTCTTCAGGATTCCAGCTTATACAGAAGAACAGCTGAAACATCTACCCTCATGGGCCTGAGCAACTACTAGATTCTTGACCTTTCTATTCACAGATGTTGGGTTAGTTAGACTGGAGATTGTTATATATGTGTGTTCGTGTGTGTGTGTGTGTGTGTGTGTGTGTGTGTGTGTGTGTGTGTATTCCATAAGTTTTGTGCCTTTTGAAAACCCCGAATAATACACTAGGAGACAACTGTGCTCAGCTTAGACTTGCTTGATTCCACATCAAAACCAATGCTATGTTCACAAAGGATTTATCACAGCAAACACAAAATTCATAAGGAACTGAGCCTTTATTTTCTCCATATGTTTTTCTCTTCTTCAGGACATCAGTCAATATCACAATCTGGCTAGAGTTTGCACAACCATATACAAAAGATTAATTGAAAACAGAAGCATAAATTTGCAGCTCAATGAAAGTTAAAGTTCAATCTGGATGGAGTTTTCCCAGACGTGACTGTGTTGGAGCATGAGAGATGACAGGGGAACACACACAGTAAGCTTGAGGATGGAGTTTGTTGCTCCCCATGACCTCTTACAGAGTGCTCAGCAAAGACATACACATAATCACAGTCAGATGTAGAAAGAGAAGGCATCTGGTCTTGAAGCCACATGGAGGAGAATCCAGAACAGATTTTTTTTGTGGCTCAGTACCAAAATAAAGCATCTGTCTTATTCTGTAGATAAAAAGCACAGGAATAAATTGTATTTAAATGGTGACATACTGAATAGCAAATCACACATTCACACTATCCTAATTCCAAGAATTCCCATACCACAGGGTTTTCTCCTCTGTTCTTCTCCTTCCTGAATACCAGGCCCTTTAGAGTATCATGTTCTAATGCTGTAATAGAAAGCTGGACATCCTAAGAACTTTATCTCCCAGTGAAAAGAAAATTAAGTCCAATTCAAAGATATGGGCTGGCAGAGATTCCCCATGGGCTCTTTTCTGTATCATTATAAGTAGTTCAGGGAATAGCCACCACTATCATTACTGGCAAGACTGAATATAGATATCTCTTGCTTTATTCTCGGAAATAAGCCCTTTTATTAGAGCACATGGAGGCAGCAGAATCCAAAAGGACTAGAAAAATCTGCCAACTCTTCTCAGATAAGTGTCCAGACTGTGACTGCAGATCCAGATAAACTTGATGGACGACTGTACAGAAGAGGGATAATTATCTGCCTGAGTTTCTTTTATAAGTAGGAAATTTCCTTCTGACCTCTGAGAGCTGAGTATCAGGTCTTTGACACCTCTGTCATTGCAGCTCTGTATCTGTTCACTATTTTCTTTATGCATCACAATGGAGTTAATGTCAGCACATAATCCCCAGACTAAATTAGCAACTGTGTGGAGGAAATATACTGTCATGAGACAGTGCACACTCATAGTCCAGGTTTGATATTTCTATTGAAACATGAACCAAGATTCCATCCTTTGCTTACTTTTAGTCCTTTGCTTCCATATCCCAATAGCAGAGCTCTAAGAACCAGAGCAGTCACAATAGCCATGAATGGGAAGGCGCATCAAGGCAACTCTGGTTAGTGAAAGTAAGCAAGTGTGAGGCCTGACCTCTAGCTCTCTGTTTTGATCCTGCTCTCATTATCACAAAGTACTCCCTCTCTCTCCGAATAGTCTCTGTGCTCACTCCCATTCCTTACACCATCTCAGTGTTATGGGCACAGGGAGGCCCTCATAATTCACATGACTTGTGTATTTCTGCTCTTCCCCAGAGCAACACCTAGCTGTGCATATATAGAAGGTTCTATACACCGCAGACCTGGTCTGCACCACCTCCATGTCCTGCAGGGGTCTAGTTTTTCCCACAACTCTGCCAGGATAGGGTTGATTTCAGTTTGTTAGAAGTTCAGGGTCTCAGCATGCAGCACCTCATGGTGAATTTCTTGCCAGATCTGACTTCAGGGGTTACATGTATGTTAAGGATGTCTTAGGGTAACAACAAAAATTTAGGGTATTTTGAAGTATTCTTGATGATCCATCAGTGATCAAGTTACCTTTTTATGAATGGACAGGAGAACTGGCTTGAAAGAGGGGTACCAATACCACACATTAACCAAATTCAGGATATGGATGGTGTAATCTAGAAAGTTTGAGAATCATCATGAACCAGAACAGAGAAGATGATGGACATCCCTCTAGAAATATGGACTTCTCATACTGACTAGGTGGAGATGAAGGTCTCAGAAACTTTGGAGTCCACATACAGAGTCATTGTGCATGGACAGTGAACAGTCTTGAGAGAGGTCATGGTTCAGAAAGCAAATGGAAGGACCCATTGCTTCATTGACAGAATGAACTGTCCTGAGTGAAGGCTTAGCCCTCTGTGACTAATCCTCAGAGGACAGGAGCTCCAGTCTCAAGAGACCATGGGGCATTTTCTATCCTTATCTCTTCTAAGCAAAATTTCCTTCCCATAGTCCAGCTATATGAGCAGTGACTTCCCACATTCAACCTCCAGGTAAATCTTCACATCTTGTACATAATCTAAACCCTCCCACAGTTGTCTGAGCCTCTCAGCTGTCCTGCTAAGTACAGTCCAAATCCTGAGGTTTTAATTCACTGTGATATAATCAGAGCCATTGATGACTAAGAATTCTAAGAATCTATTACTGAAATTCCCTCATGGCAGTACATCTGAGCTGGATCTGAGCTGTGAAGGCAGGGCCTTAGAGAATTCTCTTACAGGCATTCATCTTTCCATTACCAAACCTAATCATCCTCTATCACTACCTTTGGGAATTTGAGAAACCAACCAGGCTTCTTTCAACATTATGAAATGAACAGATAATAGCAGAGTCTGAGTCTCCATCGCCACTCTTCGAACAGGATGAAGACCTTTGTTACTGAGATTCTGCTCCTGCTGCTGCAGGCTCTGCTAGCCCTGACCAGCCATCCAGAGGGTGAGTGGGGTTTTCCCTAGGGAAAGGAACCACATTAGCAAACATATGACTCCATCCCTAGCGATGGAACACAGGAACCTCTGTCTTTTCTCTAGCCCAGCCAGAACCTACATTTACTTCCCTATTTTACATCTGACCCCTTGTTTTCTAATCCCAATTTATACCTTGGGGCTGTGTTGTGGAGCACCATGGGGTCCTAGTGTGGAGTTAACATCTAAAGACTCACTATACCTAGGTATCCATTTTATTGGCCTTTTCCAAACTCTCTTGACCTGGCCTGGGCTGCCTGTGCCTCAGTTCTTCAGTGTTGGCTTTGTGTGGATGACATACAGTTTGAAAGATTCAACAACAGAGAAGATGTTCAGCGGGCGGAGCACTGTGCACCATGGATAGATTGAAAGAAGCCAGATCACTGGAAGGAGAAGACAAACATGGTCCTGAGAAATATTTGGGAATTCAGAGAGTTACTGCAAATAATGCTCAAAAGCGATGACTATAGTACAACTTGTAAGTGAGCCCCAATCAGTAATCCCAAATTCACAGCTCTCCATGGGGTTAATCCCAGTCTACATGTCCATGTATTTCACCTGATAAATATGACCCATTGTTCAAGAGAGCCATAGAGCACTGTTCTGAATTTCTATCCACTTTAAGACCAAGTCATTCCACTTAGAAAGGGCATATTGAAGAGATCAATTCTCTTCAATGCTGTATCACCTGTTGGGGCCTGTAGTAGTGGCTGACAGTGGATTCTCATCCAGGATATTACACAATCCAGATGAGGTATGGCTGCTATGTCCTGCTTCAAGGTAATTTCTGTCATGGATTCTTTGAAATGGCCTTCAATGACCAAGATTACACCAGGCTGAATTAGGACCTGAAGACTTGGACCTCGGTTGGCAAGGTTGCTGAGATGCTCAGGCAATTGTGGTATTCCTCCGGTTTTACACAAGGTGTGCAGACTAACCTGTTGGGTACATGTGTGGACTTATTCACAGAGTTGGAGTATGGGAAGGAGTTTTGCTGAGAAAAGGTAAGAGCACACACTGCCCTATCTGTTCTGAGACTGGAGCTTCTGCCCATGAGGATTTCTCCTCAGCAGGGAGAAGCTGGAATACTAACTCTGTCTTTCATCAAAGGGGAAGGAAGACTTGTGGTTTCTCTGAATTGACATGAAAGAGGGACTCTTCCTAGTGCTAAGCGTTCTCTTAGGAGGTTTCAGTCTGTGAACGAAGCATCAGTTCCTTCCATTTAATTTGTGAACCATGATCTCTTTTAGGCCTGTTTACTGTACCTGTACAATGACTTTGAGGTCTATACTCAGTGTTTTTGAGTATTTAATCTTGTCCCAATCAGAAGCAGAATTCAATACACCTAGAGGGAGATATACCATTTCCTCCTCTGTTCTGGCTCATGGTGATTCTGAAACATTCCAAGGAATAGATTACTCAATCTATATCCTGTGTTTAGACTATTCTGATGGGTTTGAATCTCTCCTTCAAGCTAAATCTACTGTATTCACACAAAGTTACCTGTGCATTGATTGACCCTTAGAAAGAATGCCAAATGCCTTAAGTTTCTGATTGTTTCCCACAGACATCCCTAAAATACATGTGACCCTTAAGGTCAGACCAGACAAGAAAATCACTCTGAGGTGCTGGGCCTTCAACTTCTACCCTTCTGAAATCACCCTAACCAGGGAAACACATAGGAACAACCGAACCTCACCGTTCTCAGAAAATGGGAGTCCTCAGGGACTTCTATAGCAGGGAAAAGATAGAGAGCTACAGGTCAAAGTCTTCACTCTGTTTCCCTTCATTTCCTTCCCAGAGCCTCCTGAGCCCTTGTTCTGCTTTATGCCTATGGTTATTGCTGTGGTTCTTGGAGTTCTGCTTATGCAAGTAGTGATGACTTTTTGGTTATGGAAGCGAGGGTTAGAGGTAAGAAAGCAGCAGGGTCTTAGTTCATGTCTGCATAGGAACAACAAGCCCAAGGTATGAGAGTACCCTGCCACGTGACAGCAGATTTGATCCACACAGCTGCAATTTGTATAGGGCAGAAGGGTTGAGAGTATCTCCATTGTGAAGCATATGGAAAATAATAAAAACAGAATCATAAATACAATGACATATAGGGCAGAGACCTAATTCTTTGCTCTCAGATGTCAGAGAGAAATTTCCTATTTAGAATAAACATCCAGAATTCCAGATATCCCATTTCATGTATAAGTTTCCATCATATTTATCTGGTTCTGCATTCACAGTTCTAGAAACTTATCTGAGATAAAGTTCAGGAGATCCCTCTAGGCCATCTTCATCCTGCTGCCTCCATGACATATATAATAAAAGCGTATTTACAGACATTAAACAGGAAACATCTCTGCTCAGTCTAATCAGTAATAATAGTTGTGGCTCATCCATGGGAAAACTACTTTAATATGGAAATGAGCCCAACAACTTTGATTTGCTTGCCACTGTGAGATGAAATTCCTAGGATACCCAGCTTTCTGTTAGTGCATTAATAAGTGACACCCTAAAGTTCCTGGTATGCCCCAGGGAGAGATACAGAGGATAGAATCCTGAGGGATGGTAAATCTGGGAATTGGGACCATTTGGCTGAGTGATGTGCTCTTAACTATCTCACCATTTAAAGACACATACTTGGGTTTCTTCCTTGTTATTTTTATCTACAGGTTAAGACATATGTCTCAATATGATTCCCATCCATTACACATTGTGTCTGGTTTCTCTTCCCATGCTGCCTTGTCTTTCTACATCTGACTGTGACTATGTGTTTGTCTCCTATGAACATATTGCAAGCAAGTCATTGCCAGGAACAAGACCCATCCTCACCCTTACTGTGTGTATTGCCTAGTCATCTCTCCAACACAGGCAGATCTGGGAAACCTCCATCCCTGATTGGAATTTAGTTTTGACTAACCTAGCATTTCATGCTTCTGTCTTTAATTAAGCACTTATATATGGTTGTGCAACTTCTAGGCAGATTGTGTAATTGACTGTTGTCCTAAACATGAGTAAAACTTGATGGAAAACAATAAAGCTCAAAACCTTATGAAAATTATGTTTGCTGTGCTAAATCCATTCTTTGTATGACACTGGTTGCAGAGTGGAGTCAAGGGAGCCCTGGGCTTTGAAAAGTTGTTGCTGGGTCCATCTGGGCATTCACACTGACCCTTACCGCATGTGTCATTTTGCAATCTCCTCATCCCAATTTCCCAACACACCTGTTTATCTGGGTCATGTGATCAAAAGGTCTTAGACATTTTTAGGATCTTGTCCAGTGTCTGTGATGTTCTCTCATTTAAACTGTCATTCTGTACTGGCCTCTGTCTGATGTTAAATTAGGAGACATTTAAATTATGGTTTTAACATGAATTATACTTGTTCTCAGTTCTGTGTATGGGTCTGATGTCATTGTCTTCTGTTGTCAACTGTCAGTGACAATATTAGAAACTTTTCTGTTATTGTCCCACAATAGATCTCTGTGCTATTCTTTCAAAGTTGTGAGAGGTAAACCGTGGTTTCTGACAGCTTTGGATGGTATAACATGTCTGGACTACCACCAGAGAAGAAATGTTGTCAATATGAGATTTCCAGGTTCAAGATCAACCTGAGCTACATTTTGAGGACCTTTTCGAAAATGAGAGCTTAGATAAATAACTTAAAAAACTAAATGGTATATGTTGCACATAGGTCTACCACATTAATGCCAATTCAAAGAAATCTGAATTAGTATTTCTTTTTTTTAATAGAAAGTAGGTTTAATGTAAACAAATTTGAGTGGATGAAACCCAAAGCACTCAGCCTACATTGCTCCCTTCTCTATCCTGATGCTCCTTCAGGTATACGTTGTAACTTATCCTCATGACCCACACATAGAGGACCAAAGTCCATCCTTGAGCATGACCAGGGCTTACCTCCCACTTCCCCCATATTGACACTCCATGTGGAATTTCCAAAACAAGGTATCCAGGCCTGGCATCTAGGATGCCAATTAGACCTCAGACACTTCAATCAAGAATATGACACACAGGACAAATTCAGATTCAATGAATGGACAGATTCATCCTAAACATGGGAGAACTAACAGGACATTGCATAGGTGTATGGCCACACTCTACCCTTGTGCCTGTGATCAGAATTATGATATTAGAACCAAAGATAGTTCTTTTAGGAACCACTGGAAGATGAAAATCATGGGGATAAAAAAATTAGAAAACATGCAAGTTCCCATTAATAAGGACAAGTATATGGAGCTACAAGACTTATTTTGATGACAGGCAGTGGTGGTGCACGCTTTTAATCCCAGCACTTGGGAGGCAGAGGCAGGAAGATTTCTGAGTTCGAGGCCAGCCTGGTCTACAGAGTGAGTTCCAGGACAGCCAGGGCTACACAGAGAAACCCTGTATCGAAAAAAAAAAAAAACCACAAAACAAACAAACAAACAAACAAAAAGAAGACTTATTTTGACTGTTTGAAGTTATTTCTCAAATTTCATTTCTCCAACAGCCAGCATCTATGAATATAGTGGACAGAGGAAATTTACCTTGAAGATACACAGAAATTTTAAGAATATATAGACATTTATAGCCAAATTTAGAATAAAATGGATTTCATTGTTGACATACAGGTCTCTGAGGTTGGACTCAAAAGGATTTTGTGACTAAATCCAGGACGACATGGATCAGGGTAAAGCAACTTATCCTCAGACACTACTCCTAGGATACTAGATGTAGGTTAGACTGAGATGGCAGGTTCTAGAGTTATTAGGCTCCAAGAGTTAATTTTTCCACTACCCAAATCACCATGTCTGTCCCTCCTATTGATAATACCTAGAGACACCAATCACCTAATGCACATGAAGGTTATAAAGGGAAGCGAGACCAGTGCTGACTTATTCTGTACTCTTTAAGCAAAATGAAGAATCCATGAATCTTCAAACATTCTTATCCCTGTCCCAGATCCTGAACCACATGCACGAATCCCATGTTCAGGAGGGAAGGAGCCACAAAGAGTGGTCAGGGCTCAGTATGGCTAAGGTACATTATCCAGAAATGCCATTTGTGCTTTAACTCAACTGTACTCTCTTTGTTCCCCCATTGGAAAACTGGGCTTTGCATGGATCACCAAATCTAACTGGTATTTCCTGAGGTCTAGGATGTAAGAATAGGAAGTGGTTCCATGTAGAAACCATCAAAGAGGTTCAAACAGGCTGAAGCTGCAAACCCACTTTGGGTATTATGAATTGTGTGGTACAAGGAGAGAAGAAACTCTTTGCAGAGTGTACTGGCTGGTTTTGTGTGTCAATTTCACACAAGCTGGAGTTATCACAGAGAAATGAGCTTCAGGTGAGGAAATGCCTCCATGACATCCACGTGTAAGGCATTTTCTCAATTAGTGTTCAAGGGGGTAGGGCCCCTTGTGTGTGGTACCATCTGTGGGCTGGTAGTCCTGGGTTCTATAAGAAAGCAAGCTGAGCAAATCAGGGGAAGCAAACCAGTAAGGAACATCCCTCCATGGCCTCTGCATCAGCTCCTGCTTCCTGACCTGCTTGAGTTCCTGTCCTGACTTCCTTTGGTGATAAACAGTAATTTGGAAGTGTAAGATGAATAAACCCTTTCTTCCCAAACTTGCTTCTTGGTCATGATGTTTGTGCAGGAATAGAAACTCTGACTAATACCCCAGCATAGTGGGGTATTCCTGTGACAACCTGACCATGTTTTGGGGAGGACTGTGGAAGGACTTTGGAACTTTGAGCTAGAAGAGTCATTGGGATGTTAAGAGCTCTGTGGAATATTCTGTAGGATCTTGGAAGATAATGTTGAGAACAGTGCAGAAGATGGAGGCCTGGCTTGTGAAATTTCAGCAGAAAGATTAAAGACTCTTATCAGAGCCATTGCTATTTTCATTGGAAGATTCTGTGGTTTTGGTTAGCTGGGGCTGAAGAGTCAGATGTAATTAACAAGATACCAGAACTACTAAAGTGACAACTTTGCATTACTGGGACTATTGATGCTGGTTAGCTGGAGCTAAAATATTAGGTGTGATTAAGAAGAGACCAGCATGATTGAGGTGAAATCTTCTGGGAAGTGTTTTCTGAGAGCGCAGAGGTTGCATTCCAGAGATAGCCAAGGTTGTACCTTGTGCTGTGGCAGGACTGGGTAATGTGTAAGAGTCACTCAGGTGGTACTGGTTTTGAAGGCATGAGGGGGTCATGAAAAGCAGCTGAGGCTGGACACTGTGAGAGGTCATGGAAGGCCATTGGTGAAGGTGCAGCCTCAGTTGCAATTGATGGTCCAGGACAGAAGGAGTCATGCAAAGGAATTGAGGCTTGACACCATGAAGAGAGCCTATGAGAGGCCATTGGTGAAGCCTAGTTACTGTGGAAGACAGCAGTGTTTTGGAGATGCCAGTACCATGAGATGACCACCAAGAACAGCAGCAGCAGCTGGAGTATAGACATTTGGAACCTAGAAGAGAAGGTGTGTGCTACAAAGGGCAGAGCTAGAGAAGTGATTCAAGCCCTTGGAGGAATCCAGAAGATCGTGAGTGGAACCCAGACATTGGACAGTTGGAGTTTGATTTTGATTTTGATTGTGACTGTGCCCTGATATTTTTTGGTCTTGAAGAAAGAAGGTATTTTAGTGTAGCCCACAGTTAAGAGACTTTGAATTTTTTTTT
>JAPYYD010003856.1:0-13698 GCA_028551405.1 Uromys caudimaculatus | reverse complement strand
CCCCAATCTTTATTGCATAGAGAAAGAAAAAGCTTCTAACGTTTTAATGCTAAATGAATTACACCCAAGTTTGTAAGAAGAAAGCTCTGTTCCTTTAATAAGACAAACCTGCCTTGTTATTAAGAAAAGACCTCTTCTGCCCCATGGTACAGAGAAGCCTGCCTGCTCCTTCTGCTCTCTCTTACATCTTTATTCTTCTTTCTCTATGTATTCTACATATTGCTCTCATTATTTGTTAATGTTGCCTAAGTTATTCCAGTCTGTGTTCTCCTTCTAATCTTTCTGTCTCTTCCTGATCTGATGTCACAATAATACTCTTACTCTCAATGCCTTTTCTCGAAATGCTGTGCCTATGCTTCTAAGTTCTACTTGAATTGAGTTCTATCTAAAAGCGTTCTAAGAAATTCTCCTCATCTCAGTTCTGTCTCCTCTCTGTGTCCTCAGCACTTGTACATCTTTCAGAATCCATGTTCACATGTTAAAAAGTTCATCACAAGTTTACAAATAAAATCAAATCATCAATTAAAATAGAAGTTTACAACAGAGAATATTTACATGCATATCTATTAGGAGTAATTATCTAGCTAAATATTCATCACCTGTCACACCTCCACAGATTCACTGAAGGTTAAAAACCATGACTAAGTTATTAGTGAGGTTTTATATAGATAAACCCAGTCAACAGTTTGTCTTCTGTCTTAGCACCTATAATAAATCCTTAGTTCCCTTTTTATGACTTTAGGTTAATGGTTTTACAACCTCTTAGAATGTGCTCAGAGTAATACAAGCAATTAACTGGTGACACATGAAGGACTGGCAGACTTCTCATTGCAGTTTTGACTATCAGAAAAAGAACTTAATAGCAATCCCACTATAAAATAGGTTAATACATCCTATATAATTTTAGGAATTCTTAGAGGATCATCATAAAAAATTGAGAAGTCATCTATTTGTCTCTATAGCATCAGTGAAAGGCAGTACATCTCTTAGTCTGCAAAGATCTGCTCAAAGGAGGTTAGTTCCTAGTGATTGTCATACATGTTTAATAGTAACAGAAAAAGCATATCAATAGCAGGAATCTTTACTAAAATTGTTTTCTTCTGGGCCTTGCCTACTGGACTTGCATTGTAGATGTGAATCTGAGGTGGTCATCTCAGGAAGATCACCTGCTAGTTATGAGCTTGTCCTGTGATGGCTCCTAACAAATTGGACTTTGCAGCACATTTAAGATCCAACTACATCCAAGTATGATAGTACACACCTGTAAATCCCACACTGGGGAGGTTGAGGCAGGAGGAGGACTAGGACTTTACTTTCATCCTCAACTACAGAGCAAGCTGGAAGATATCCTGGGGTATATGAGGCCCTGTCTCAAAAATAAAGAGGGGAGGAGGGAAGGAGAGTGAGACAGAGGTGGGAGGAGAGATCCAAGGACAGGAGGAACCCAGGAAATGTGTTCCTGAGAGGTAAAGAAGCCATGATCCTGAGGTGGCATCTCTGCCAACTATACCACTCACTCTGCAGCCATCCTCTATCTGCGAGGGCTCTGGCCTTATAATTTCATATAAATACCTATAAATATATTTGACATTGTTTTATTGCTAACTGTTCAGTGGCTCCTCATTCCAGATCAGCATATTCTTCACTTCAGAGTGTCTATGGGATTCCTAAAATCCTATGTAAACATTGTGATTATTTGCATTTTCCTGGGGGAGAGGCTACGGCTCTCACCAGATTTGCCAAAGAACTTGTGAGCTTTAGGTGTAGATGGTGATTCTAAACAGGGTCAGTATCTCCTGCCTAGAGCACAACCTCCTCTCTCTGACTGTCCCTAAATCAAACTGGCCTTCTCTGTGTCACCCTGGACACTTTGGCAAACTGAATTGATGCCACCTCCCACACTAATGTTGCTTTCCCATCCTGATTTCTCGGTGCCATCTCTCCCTTCTCTCTGCTGCCCACACCCCTCAGAGGTCTTGTGCTGCCTCTTGTCACCTTCTTCCTTCTCGCTCAGCATGCTCATCTTTTCCACAGATGTCCTCCCTCCGCCAGTTCTGGCCTCCTGTCTTTCCTAGCTCTTGCCCATCCCATGAACTTATCTGTCTACAGTCTGTCCTTCCTACCTGACTGTCGTCCCTTCACAGGTGTGACAAGGTCTCCCTAGAACCTAGCTCAGCACCTGCCAGGGGATAACAGGGGCAGATGGACTTCAAAGGGAAGGCTCCTCTTGGGTTGAGGAGTGAGAATGCCTCTTGCCTTGTGTTCTAGTCATATGAAAACAGAAAGGAATACTTTCTGGCCTGCTCACTATGTCACAGTGACTGGTTTTAGATGACACACCCCAGAAAGTAAAGCTAAAGAAGTTTAACAATAGTGTGTGATATAAAAAATGGAAAGACAATCCTGTGTATGGGGGGAAGACTATTCTCTAGGAGCCGAAGTATTAGACTGACTTTAACAGATGGAGTTTGGTGTCAGGGAGCTTTCATTAGCTTGAAAAAGAATGATGTGTCTGTAATGTCTTCCCATTTATAAAATGGTTATTGTGTTGTTGTGATCATTAAAATACCTTTAAAGGGGGCCAAATGATGTTGCTCAGCTAAAGTCGCCACTAAAAGGCAGTGGGATCTGGGAGAACAGAGCTGATCAATGAGGCCCACTGCTGTCTCATGCAACAACCAAGTTTATCCAGAGCTTCAGATAATGTATAGTCTGAGGTTTAAGGAAGGTCAGCTCAGTAAGGTTCTCATGAGTTCAAGCTGTATACAATCACAGGGAGAAGCCACACCTGACAAAATAATGTTTTTCCATAAAGTCATTGTGATGGCTATTCCTGGTTATCAACTTGACTACATCTGGAATGAACTCCAATCCAGAAATGGAGGGCACACCTGTGATTCAGATCTTGAGGCTGGAAGACACAGGCTTCAGACCTGGATCTTCACATAGAGATCTTGAGGCATAGTGGCCATGAAAAGCTTTGGCATAAACAAGGTAGTACACACTTTTAATCCCAGGAGATTGAGGCAAGTAGATCTGTGAGCTCAAGGTTAGCCTTGGACTAAACAAGTTCCAGATCCAGGCGTGGTGGTACACACTTTTAATCTGACTCATACCTTCTGCTGGTGGCCTACATATAGACACTGGAAGAAGGAAAACTCACTCTCCTTCTTGTGCTTGCATTTCCTTGCCAGCACATCTGTTAGAATCTATCTCTTCTGGATTCCACCTTATATAGAAAACCAGGTGAGACGACTAGCCTTGTAGACCAAGCAACTACTGGACTTTTGGACTTGCCATTCACAGCTGTCCATTGTTGGTTAGTTGGACTACAGGCTGTAAGTCATTACAATAAATTCCCTTAATATATAGAGACATTCCATAAGTTCTGTGACTCTAGAGACTCCTAAATAATATAGTCACATACAGGAGAGTTTAATGATTTGATTGAATAAGAACAGGCAAACAATAATGAATAATCTGAAGTAAACTCCTTCCTATCTGATGCATCTGGGAGGATCATGAAACCTCATTCCGAGAATAATTCTGTGCTTTCAAGAAACTGAGGTCACAGGACTCCTGTCTTGTATTCTTGGAGTGTTCTCACAAACACTGAAAACTCTCCTCACACAACTTCCTTCCTGACCCCTGTTCTGAGAAGCTGGTACACCTGAAGGCCCAGGTTCAATCCCCATCACTCCATACAGCAGGCATAGGAGCCTCTGGAGAAAAGCAGAGGAGGGAGGATCAGACACTTGAAGCCAGCCTAGCTGCGTAGACAGTTCCAGACCAGCCTTGGAATATATGAGACCCTCTCAAAAAATGAAATCAATAGTATAGCATAAAATAACCATCCTTAATGCTCTGCATCTTTCTTCTGACATGACAGGAGTCCACATCCTCGTTATCTTTAACTCACACAGGAGTTACAGGAAAGTCAGCTTTTCAGGACCTTTCTAAATGGTCTCATGGGTTTAGGACCATGAATATGAGATGTGTTTTCAGTTGTTAATGCTGTCTCTTTGTCTGCTCTTTGTCAAGGTAAGGACCCCAGGGTGACAGATGAGCACCTCTGTGTGGGTTGTGTGGACCCCATATCGAAGGATAGCCCCGACCTGGAGCCTGTTCTGAAACATTCAATTGAGCATTTCAACAACAACTCAGACCACACCCACCTCTTTGCTCTCAGAGAAGTAAAAAGCGCCCACAGACAGGTTTGTTTTTCCATTATTCATGACATGGGATGTGGGTAAAAATCTGTTAGATTGGCATTTTTGTCACCTAAAATGAACCATTGACAGGAGGAACCTGCCTGGCTACGTGCTGGCATGGTCCTGGAGTGTCCTGTGTATTCATGAGGATAACTCTTAAGGCAAGGAGTTTCTCAGGGGTCCAAGGGAGTTGTGAGATACATTAAAGGAATGGAACTCTCACACCCTATTCCCTCAGCATTACATGTTTTCTTCCCAGGAATGGAAAAATGGATGTCATTCATGCTTTAATGTTTTACCAAATCTATATTTTTACCTTCCTGTCATTAATTAAAAATGGCCCTAGAATAATACATTTCTCCTAAAAAAAAAAGGTGCACAGGTCTTTTTGGGAATGCCCTATATTATACTGCCCACTTCCTCCTGGTGGTGTGTGGTGGAAATATCTAGTAATTCAATCATTTACTTCTTTGTTTGTTTTGTTTGTTTGAGGCAGAGTCTCTACACAGTCCTGGCTGCATTGGAATTCAGTCTGTAAACCAAGGTTGACTCAAACCAACCAAGATATTGCTACTTCTGCCTCTGATGCTGGGATTAAAGGCTTTGACACCAGGCCTAGCTTGGAACCAGATCTTTATTGGGTCCATTATCACAGCTTTTCTGAGAGCTCATCTGGCCCTTTGGATTTCAGTTTCTTAAGAATCCCTCAGTTTAGAGGGTAACAATCTCTACTTTTAGTTCAACATGCTCCTGTGTGCAATGTGTACTTTACCCACCTGCATTCATGTACAGCAGTCAGCATAGAGACAGTGGTGAACATGGACACAGAGGATGGGAAGTGACTGCCAAGAAGAAAGCAGGAGAACCTCACTACCTGGTGACCTACAACCAGAGGGCTCACCAGGACAGGCCTCTCCCTTTTCCCATTGCTCCTACCTAGAAAATCATATTGCTTCACAAAACTAGGTGATATATGCAGTCTTGGCAACCTGAGAAAGAAAGATTGTGGGGTCTTTGAAGATACAGATATATAATATATATGATATGTATATGATATATAACACATATGTTATATATACACATATAATATATATGCATATAGTTTTACATTTCCAGTTACTTAGAAGTGTCATGGGAAGTGTATTGTCTGTGTCTGTGTGGCTGTCTATACAGGTTTTTGTCACAATACTCAATATTTGCTCAGTGATACTATTGCCTAGTAATAATGATGGTTTGTATTTCTTGAGCACTGATTATATCCAGTTCAATGATTAAAGACATCTATAACTTTGGCTGACTTTGAATATTGTTCAGTCTGAGGTTCAAGTACTCATACAACCTAAATCATTTCAGGTGGTGGCTGGCACAATTTTTGATGTTACTTACTCAATTGTGCAAACGAATTGTTCAAAGGGGCACTTTCCTTCTCTCCATGGAGACTGCATGTCACTTCCCGAAGGTGTAAGTAGCAGACATTTAATGACAGTCTTTCACATTTGCTGACCGCGTTTCCAGGCCTGTCAAGCTCTGTGACTTGACCCCGAGATGTCATTCAGTGGTTCCCACTCATGTCCACCCAGGGTCTTAGGACCTAAGCTGCTGGTGAAGGAATCCATGTGTGCCAACTACATGTTTCCATCCCGTCAGGGATTAGGAATGGGATTTGCCATGGGGATGGGTGTCCCACTCTCCTGGCCGCCTCCTCCTTCATGTGTGCTCCATGTTCACACAGGGTCTTCTGTGTCCCAGCTTCTTCCTGCAAACTCTCCTGTGGTGTTTCCTCATCCTTCTTCCCCTGTCAATCTAATAAATGCATTCTGGGAATCTTCTCCCGCTGTGTATGACATCTTGTCATTGAAATGATGTCAGCGGCTGTTCTGTGGCCAGTGAATGCCAAGGTGACTGAGGAACAAACCTTCCTGGAATATTATTATAGATGTTTCTTTAATAATACTACATTAAGTATCTTTGCATTGAGAGTTCTATGATATGAGGGAAAGGTGGGAAATCTGGACCACACTTGGCTAATTCTAATGGTAAAGCTTTTGAGACAAATGCTATGTGCATCATTAGGAAAGAGTTATGCAATGTACAGTGGACCATAGATTAATACCGCTTCTGGAGCCTTCTGGGACATTAGCAAGAGATTGTAATATGTTAAGAACAAGGCAAAAACCAGGATACAAACTATACTCACAGGAGCCATGGAGATAGGAGGATTAGGAGTTCAAGGCCATCCTCCACTGTACAGTGGGTTGAAGGCCATCATTGGGTTGAAATATACTATTTCAGAAAGAAAACCAAAAAGACCTGTAAATGAGAGAAGACAGGGAGAAAGAAAAGAGGCTGGGTGTGGTGACACAAACCTTTACCAGCACTCCAAAATCAGCAGATGTCCATGGGTTCAAGCCCAGTCGGCTCTACAAACCGAGTTCTAGGCTATCTAGGGCTACATAGAGAGTTGAAGCTGTCTCAAAATTTGTTTTAAATTTAAATTGAAAAACAGGAAGGAAGGAAGGAAAACTGTGTATACAGAGTCAGGCAAATATAGAAGGTAAAGTAATATAAATATAAAAGTGATAGAAAATAAGTGTATTATAATTCAGAACATTGTTAACCTTCAGGAAGAGTTGTGGGCACTTTTTTCTGATTTTGCATACCTATTGGGATTTCTTCAATACTTCTCAAATGTTCTACTTAATCATGCATTGATTTATAGCTGTAGAAAGAATTATAAAGGACTCTACCAAGAGAGACACAAAATGAAAGGAACCATCTGTGAATCTTCTGCCCTTTAAGGGCTTAGTATGAAGATCATATTCAAAATCCCAGAAGTCAACGCCCAAAGACAGACCACATTTAAAATGGGCAAAGGATTGAATAGACAGGTCTAGACTGCAGGTAGCCAATAAGCACGTGAGGAGATCTGCAGGACCACCAACCATCAGGAAATGCAAATGCAAACAGAAGGGTGATAACCCCCAGAGGGATCCGTGCATATTCCCTTCCTCTTTCCTTGGGTGGAGAGAAAGGAGAGTTGGGGGAATCTTTCAGGGACTTTTTGTTTTTTAAAAGATGTGATTATTTTATTTAAAATTTTTAAGATTTATTAATTTTATTTCATGTATATGGGCTTTTTGCCTTCATGTGCAATCTGTAGATTATGTACATACAATGTCCACAGAGGCTGGGGAGGGCATCAGATCCCTTGGGACTGAAGTTGTAGGTGGTTGTGAGTTGCCATGGGGATGCTGAGAGTTGAACCCTGGTCCTCCATCAGAACAGTCAGTGGTCTGAACCTCTGAGCCATTTCTCCAGGCTTCTGATTGTTTTACATTCTCTACCCTTTTTTTTTTACCTAAGAAATTTTCCTAGTCATTAGAAATCTTGGTAAACTTAAAAATGACTCTGTAATAGTATTCCAGCAAGGACACCGTACATTGGTACCACAGCACTCCTAACTTTGGACACCTGTGTCATTTCTATATTTTATATAATTACTAACTTAGCAAACATTTTTGAAAATGAAATTATTTTTGCATTTCCTGTTCTTTCCTTCAGAATAGGGCCTCAGTTTTATATGTGATAATCATAGTTATTAAAAACTTTTAAACTTTATTCATTAGTTGTTTGCTTAAATAACTAATTTAAATTTTATTGCATTAAAATTCGGTATTTTATAACTAAGTTTATTTTAGTGTCTCCATGAATAATTGAGCTAATGTGTTTATTTTGCTGAAATATTTTTGATAAGTTTGTTAGAAGTTTATGGGTTCGATGTATGGAAGAGTAATTACATTCTTTCCCATTCTTTTCATTGTGTGTGTCGAATATGTATGTCTAAGTATGTGTGGGAGTGCTCGCCTGTGCAGATACATGTGAAGGCCATATGCTCAGCCCCCTCTAAAACAAAACAAAGCATAAATTGAATCCAGGGAAGAGAAGAGATCTCTCAGTCAGTAAATGCTTGTCTTTGGATCTCTCTCTCCCATGCAGACTTCTATAATCCAAGCATCAGGAAGATAGCAACAGAACTCCTGGGCTCACTTGACAGCAGCCTACTGGAATCAGTGAGCTCAGAGTTCAATGAGAGATCCTGTCTCATAATGTGAGGAGGAGAAGACTGGGGAGGTGGCTCAACAATTACAGGGAAGCCCTGCTCCTCCAGAGGACTTGACTTTGGCTCCTAGCACCCACATCCCACATCTAGAAGTTCACTCAATACCCTTTTTTAGCGTCCATGGGCACCTGCACTTGTATAGGTGCACACACACACACACACACACACACACACACACACACACACACACACGAGTAACCCTCTTACTTAGGGTTCACTGTGCAGTGGGCAGTGCTGTTCCCTGCCCCTCTGTGCTTCCTTGTTGCCATGATATCATGGCTGTCTGTGCTTCTCATTTTTCCTTTGCTTTCAGCTTTTATTCCTCTTTCTTTTTTTTCCTGATGCAATGATTTGTAATGTAGACATACTGTCTTTTATTTTTGCTAGTTGTTTGCTTTCACAATGACTTTTGTTTATAACTTTGAACCCCCAGGACAATGGTGAGTGTAGAGGCCATGCCTTCATGGATATTAATAACAAAATTGCCAACTTCTCCCTGAGCTGTGACCTTTATCCAGGTGAGAAAGTACCTATGGAGACATGGGAAGTGGTGGGGCCTACTTACTTAGCTGCACTGTGTCTGTAAGTGGCCAAGGCAGCACGGTGACTGAAGGAGCAATGTGGCTTCCCCAGACAAGGCAGCCTTCAGGGACAGTGGCAGCTGCCTTCCCTTTTGTACAAATTGTCCTTAAATCTGGTGTATTGAGTTAGAGAGAACTGCATCTCGTTTTTAACCACCCACAACGGAATTCTTCCACGTAAAGATGGGTTTTCCAGTGTGTTTTGATGTGGGGAGCTTTCTGGAAAGCTTATAGCTAAGCCATCACTTCTAATAAAAGACATGACTTCACTCGTACTGACAAATAGTTGTGAATATGTCAGGTTGAGGAGTACCACTGTGCACAGGCCATGAGGAGCACCACTGACACTGCCTGTTCAATAGAGCCATGGACTCCACCCTGTCCTTTGGGGAGTCATTCCTTTATCTTCACAATCACTTTCCTCAAAGTTAAATATTTCTCTATAATTTACATCATAAATGGGAAATTTAAAACTGGGTGTGGTAGTGCATACCTGTAATCATATCAGTCAGAAAACTGAAAGCAGGGGAATCAGAAATTTTAGGTCAACTTCTGGAACTTACAGAAGTCAAGACTGGCTTGGCACACATAATATCAGGGTTTAAAGCTCAAAGCAATTATAGCCTATGGGCAAACATGCCAAACACGCTTCCCTGCACATCTGATCTCCCACAGAATAAGGAGAAGTGACCATCTCAGGGTCAATATTCACTTAATCCTGTTCTGCGTACCTCACACCCTCTATAAATGAGAATACAGAGGTTGTGTGTGGCAGGACAGAGGCTGGACTACTCTTTGGGAGTACCTACTGACTTTACATCTGATGTTTTTCAGGAGATGATTTGGTAGAACCACTTTGCGTTGGCTGTCCCATCAACATCTCTGTAGATGACCCGGAGGTGAAGAAGGCACTTAATCATTCCATTAGAAAGCTTAATGCAGAGTATAACCATACTTTCTATTTCAAGATTGACACAGTGAAAAAGGCAACATCACAGGTCTGTAAATAGAAAGATGGAAGTTTGCTGCCTATGTGTAGATCGATTGGTAATATGATCCCTGGTCTTGGCTCTGGTGGGGGAAATAGTATTGGTAACAGAATTTGGTGGTTTAAATTCCAAGTCCCCACTCTGCAGCAAGCTTGAGTGTCTTCGGCAAGTATCTTTGAAAGGCACTGTTTTCATTGGGTACTGGAGCAGCACACCTTTAATGCCAGCACTTGGGAAGCAGAGGCAGGTAAATCTCTGAGTTTGAGGCCTGCTTGGTCTACAAAGTGAGTTCCAGGTTGGCCAGGGCTACCCAGAGAAACTCTGTCTCAAAAAACAAACAAACAAACAAGGTGTGTGGGAAGCTTAGCTGTGTTTTTACCTGAAAATATCTAAAGCAAAGCTCAAATTAGGTAATGTGTAAGCAGTCTCTTCCAATCTCCACAATGGTCTACAAATAGTAGAAACCACTGTGTAATTAGCAAAATACCAGCTATGAAAAGCACGGTTTCATTCTCTGACATCCCAGTCTCATCTCTCCTAGGAACATCTTGTGCTATGTGTTGTGGTGCACACCTGTAATCCAAGCTCTCAGAAGCTGAGGCAGAAGGATAGCAACAAGTTGTAGGTCAGCTACATAGCAAGATCCTGTCTTAACACACACATACCGAAATACACACAAAGAAACACAGAGAGAGAGACAGAGAGAGAGAGAGGCGGAGAGAGAGAGAGACAGAGAGACAGAGAGAGAGAGACAGAGACAGAGAGACAGAGACAGAGAAAGACAGAGAGAAAGAGAGAGCCTTCACTCTCATTGCCATGTTCTTTCTCCCTCTGATCTCTCTGCACTGGATGCCCTCTATCAATAAAGGCTATTTGCCTTTATCTGGAGTCAGAGGATCAGCTCTACCATCACCTCTATCCTTGGTTACTTTGTGTGGTTATTAAAATCTTATTTCTTGTGGCACCATTTGTAAAATGAGTAGCTAGATTAGAAAAGCCAAAATCTCTAACAGTTCTGGCATCTATAATCAGAATGTTAAAGGACCAATTCTTACTCTAGGGACTGGCTTCCCTGGATGAGCTAGATTAAGCTAAACTAAGCTAAGGTAAACTAAGGTAAGAGTAGATTAGAAAAATTATCAAGATAGAAGCAAGCTGCTGTGGAAGCTGTTGTGATCTTCTAAATCTAGTAAAAAATGGCTTAGTAGTTGCATTTCTAGGAATCTAACAAGAGCTTTCGTACAGGACCATAGTCATTGTCATTTTGATTATAAGAGCAAAAGGCATGGTAAACTGTCCCACTGACCAGCAGGGCCAGTGATGGCTCAGATGATAAAGGCATTTAATGCTGGCCTGATGGCCTGAACCCCATCCCTGGACAGGAGAAAGCCGATTCCACAAAGTTGTCCTCTGACTTCCACATGCATGCCATGGCACTCACCACACCCACCCACCCACACATGACTACTGCTACTAATACCAAGATCCACAGTACGGGAATGACTAAATGGAGCCAAGCAGATCCTTACTGTTGAGTGTTAGGCAGAAACATAAAGGCATCTTTGTAAAGAGTGTTTGATGGAAGAGCATCTCCTGCTTTAGTACCTGCCTATTATTTTGTTTCCTATGTGCAGATTGACAGTTTTATTCCTTTGGTATTTAATCTCTGTGATTCTTTGTTGATTCTGTCTGTCAACTGTTGTCTGGAGTGTAGTTGGTAAAGATTTTCTCTGATCATGTGGGCTCCATGCCATGCTGGTTATTTCCTTTGCTGTGTAGAAACTTTGTATTTTCATGCAGTCCCATCTGTTGATTCCTGGGGCAGGTTCCTGCCCATGCTGTTGGTCTTCCTGTCTGTTTTTGTGCCAGTTGCAGGCTGTCTCTGTCACTATGGCTCTATGGTATAATTTGAGGTCAAGCATTATAATACCTTCAGCATTGTCTTACTCCTAGGATTGCTTTGGCCATTTGATCTGTTGTGGTTTCATATAAACTCATGTAGTTTTTTCTAAGCTCATGACATATGACATGGGAATTTTTATAGGTATTGAATTAATTTCGGTAGTATAGACTTTTCATACTATCAATTTTCCCTATTCAGGAACATGGACTATATTTCCATTATACAGTACCTTCTGTAATTTCCTTTGCTAATATCTAGAAATTTTATTGTAGAGGATTGTATTGTAATGGTCCTTGAATCATTTGGTTAGACATATTCCTAACTACTTTTTAAAAAATGTTTTCAGAGAGAATCTCACTTTATAGTCCAGAATGACCTGAAATGCTCTCTAGATCAGGCTGGCCATGAACTCACAGAGATCTTCCTTCCTCTGCCTCCCCAGTGCTGGGATTATAGACGTGATCCACCAAGAACTGGAACATTTAAACATTAAGAGGTTTCTTAAAACTAAAAATATAACCGGGCAGTGGTGGCGTACGCCTTTAATCCCAGCACTTGAGAGGCAGAGGAAGGTGGATTTCTGAGTTCGAGGCCAGCCTGGTCTACAGAGTGAGTTCCAGGACAGCCAGAGCTACACAGAGAAACCCTGTTTCAAAAAAAAAAAAAAAAAACTACACTAAAAATATAAGAGAATCAATAGATAATCTAAATATTTTCCTAATTGGATAATTTAAAGTACATAAGGATTTTCTGATTCATTATTTGGCAGCAAGACAACAAAAAATGTTTGAAGAAAATATTTTAAGTTTCCCTCTCATACCTTAGATTGTGCTAAAATGTAAGCCCTAGAGTTACTTGCTAGGTGTGGTTTGAAGACTTTGAACATTAAAATTAAAATGTGCATATTAAAGAAAAAGTTTAGCCTGCAATTCTTTTACTTAGTGAAGGAACCTGGCCTGACTAATACCCAGAAATCTTAGCTATGTGTACAGATATGTATCAGATATGGATAGCTTGGAGAGTGGAATATTTTTAGGATGGTCTGTTTATAATTAAAATGTCAAGATTGTAAGTTTAAACTCACAGAAGTTAAAAAAGTATAATTTGTTATAGAAAGCCTCATTAAATATTTGTCTTGTCCTATTAACTTTACAGGTGGTGGCTGGAATAATATATGTTATTGAGTTCATAGCCAGAGAAACCAACTGTTCCAAGGAAAATAGCACAGATCTGACAGCAGACTGTGAGATCAAACACCTTGGTGTGAGTAGCACTGTCCCTGTGTGATGCTCTAAGGGTCACTTGATCATGTGCCTAATGACTAATGCTGATTTATTTTCTCTTATCTTCTGTTCTCACAATTAGCAAAGTCTCAACTGCAATACTAATTTGTTCACGAGCCCTTGGACGGATGAATACAACCTGGGTGTCAAATGCCAAGCATTAGAAATGGTAGGATTTAAGTATGGTCAACTTGGGGTCAGTTCTGCCTATTCCCAAAAACAGTCTCTGGGTATTGAAAATGAATCATTATTGAAATAAACTGGGGGAGGGGCTACTGTTTTTTTTTTTTAATTTATTTTTTGATATTTTATTTACATTTCCTATGATTCCCCTTTTCTTTAGAAACCCCGTGTCCCCTCCCCCTCCCCGCCTCTGTGAGGGAATTCCTCCTCCCACCTACCCACCCACCCGTTCCCATATTCCCACCTTGACATTCCCTTTTACTGGTGCCCCTAGCACCCTCAGGCCCAAAGTCCTCTCCTTTCTCCCTGGTGGCCATCGAGGTGATTCTTCTGCCTCATATGTAGTTCAAATCATGGGTCAATAGATGTGTATTCTTTGGTTAGTGGTCTGAACTAGAGGACGACCAGGGGGAGGGTCAGGCCCATTG
>JAPYYD010003855.1:0-13701 GCA_028551405.1 Uromys caudimaculatus | reverse complement strand
TACTCAGCTATTAAAAACAATGACTTTATGAAATTTGCAGGCAAATGGATGGAACTTGAAAATATCATCCTGAGCGAGGTAACTCAGTCACAAAAGAAGGAACATGGTATGTACTCACTGATAAGCGGATATTAGCCCAAAATTTGAGAATGTCCAAGTTTCACTTAACAATAACCGCTGGACTGAGAGTGAGGTCCCAGATGGAGTGGTTGGAGAAAGGTCTGAAGGAGCTGAGGGTATTTGTTACCCCATGGAGGGAGCAAGAGCGTCAAGGGGCCCGCACCCCCCTCCCCCTGTTTGTCCTGGCGTTCGGTCCACCAACCAAAGAATACACATCTATTGACCCATGGTTTGGACTACATATGTGGCAGAGGATGACCTCGATGGCCATCAGGGAGAAAGGAGAGGCCTTTGAGCCTGAGGGTGCTGGAGGCTCCAGTAAAGAGGAATGTCAAGGTGGGAATATGGGGATGGGTGGGTGGGTAGGTGGGAGGAGGAATTCCCTCACAGAGGTGGGGAGGGGGAGGGGATAGGGGGTTTCCAAAGAGGAGGCCCAGAAAAGGGGAAACATTGGAAATGTAAATAAAGTATCAAAAATAAAAAAAAAATAGGGAACAGAGCTAAATAGAGAGTTCTCAACTGAGGAAACTTGTAGGACTGAGAAGCACCTAAAGAAATATTCAACATCCTTAGTCATCAGGGAAATGCAAATCAAAACAACCCTGAGATTCCACCTCACTCCAGTCAGAATGGCTAAGAACAAAAATTCAGGTGACAGCAGATGCTGGAGAGGTTGTGGAGAAAGAGGAACACTCCTCCATTGCTGGTGGGATTGCAAGCTGATATAACTACTCTGGAAATCAGTTTGACGAACCCTCAGAAAAGTGAACCTGAGTACCCAGCTATCCACTCTGGGGCATATACCCAGAACATGCTCCAACATATAATAAAGACACATGCTCTGCTATGTTCATATTTATAATATTTATTTATTATATTTATAATTGCCAGAAGCTGGAAACAACCCAGATGTCCCTCAATAGAGGAATGGATACAGAAAATGTGGTACATTTACACAATGGAATACTACTCAGCTATTAAAAACAATGACTTCATGAAATTCACAGCCAAATGGAGGGAACTTGAAAATATCCTGAGCGAGGTAACTCAGTCACAAAAGAATGAACATGGTTTGTACTCACTGATAAGTGGTTATTAGCCAGAAGTTCGGAATACCCAAGATTCACTTCACAGAAACCATTGAACTGTGCGTGATATCGCTGATGAAGGAGTTGGAGAAGGGGCTGAAAGAGCTGAGGGAGTTTACAGCCCCATGGAGGGAGCAACAGTGTCAACTGGCCTGTTCCCCGATGCTCCTGGAGACTGGACCACCAACCAAAGAATACACACGGAGGGACCCATGGTGCTGGCCACATATATGGCAAAGGAGGGTCTTGTTAGCCATCAGGGGGAGGAGAGGCCCTTGGGCCTGAGGGTGTTAGATGGCTCAGTATAGGGGAATGCCAAGGAGGGAAGACGAGAGTGGGTGTGTGAGTGGGTTGGGGAATACCCTCATAGAGGCAGGGGGAGGTTGGAGGGGATAGGGTGTTCCAAAGGGGAGATCTCAAAAGGGGGAAACATTTGAAATGTAAATAAAGTATCAAAAAATAAATAAAAATTGCTTCCTCTTTTAATGCCTCTAAAAAACCCCAATATATAGCAAACCAACAACCAACATCAAACTAAATATGAAGAAACTGGAAGCAATCCCACTAAAATCAGGGGCATGACAAGGCTGCCCACTCTCTCCCTGTCTATTCATTGCAGTAATTGAAGTTCTAGTTAGAGCAATTAGACAACAAAAGGATATCAAGGGAAATACAAATTGGAAAGGAAGAAGTCAAGGTATCAGTATTTGCAGATGATATGATAGTATAAACAAGTGACCCCCCAAATTCCAGCAGAGAATTCAGCAAAGTGGCAGGATATAAAATTAACTCAAACAAATTAATAGCCTTCCTTTATACAAATGGTAAATAGACTGAGAAGGAAATTAGAGAAATACATCCATTCACAATAACTATAAGTAGTATAAAATATTTTGGTGTAACTCTTACCAAACAAGTGAAATATTGGTATGACAAGAACTTCAAATCCCTGAAAAAAGAAATAGAAGAAGACCTCAGAAATGGAAAGATCTCTCATGCTCATGGATTGGTAGGATTAAAATTATGAAAATGGCCATTTTACCAAAAGCAATTAATAGATGCAATTCCCGTCAAAATTCTAAAACAATTTTTCATAGACATGGGAAAAGCAATTCTCAACTTTAAAGAATTTCAGAGTGAATCACCATCCCTGAACTCAACCTTCACAAAGCAGTAGTGATAACAACCACGTGTTATTCATACTGAGAGAAAGAGGTTGATCAATGGAATATAATCAAAGACCCAGAAATAAACCCATACACCTGTGGTCACTTGTTCTCTGACAAAGAAGCCAAAACCATATAATAGAAAAAAGACAGCATCTTCAACAAATGGTACTGGTATAATTGGTGGTCTGTATGTAGAAGAATGCAAATTGTTCCATTTTTATCTTCTTGTACTAGCTCAAGTCTAAGTAGATCTAGGACCTCCACATAAAACCAGATACACTGAATCTAATAGAAGAGAAAGTGGGAAATAGCCTTGAACACATCGGCACAGGGGAGTATTGATAAATGGGATCTTATGAAATTTAAAATCTTCTGTAAGGCAAAGGACATTGCCAATAGAACAAAACAGCAATGGGAAAAGATCTTTACTAACCCTACATATGATAGAGGGCCAACATTCAAAATATACAAAGTACTCAAGAAGTTTTGTACTCCTGAAAATCAAGTAACACAATTAAAAATGGGGTACAGAGCTAAACAAACAATTCTCAAGTGAGAAATCTCAAATGGAGAGAGTAGCCTAAAGAAATGTTCAACATCCTTAGTTATCAGGGAAATGCAAATCAAAATGACCCTGAGATTCCACTTCACACCGATCAGATTGGTTGAGAGAAAAACTTAAGTGATGGCATGTGCTGGTGAGGATGTGGAGAAAGAGGAACACTCCTCCATTGCTGGTGGGATTGTAAGCTCATACAACAACTCTCTGGAAATCAGTCTGGAGGTCCCTTAGAATATTGGAAATAGTTCTACCTGAAGACCCAGCTATACTGCTCTTGGGCATATTCCCAAAAGATGCCTTACCATACCACAAGGACACGTGCTCCATCATGTTCATAGCAGCCTTATTTGTAATAGCCAGAAGCTGGAAACAACCCAGATGTCCCTCAATGGAAGAATGGATACAGAAAATGTGGTTCATTCATTCGGCTATTAAAATTGAGAACATCATGAATTTTACAGGCAACTCAGATCCAAAAGAGCGTGCATGGTAAGTACTCATTGGTAAGTGGATATTAGCCAAGAAATACAGAATACCTAGGATACAACATACAGACCATAAGAAGTATAACAAGCAAAATCCTACTTGGAAGGGGGAAGAAAATACTCACAGAAGGGAGAGGAAGGGAGGTATCTGGGTTGAGAGGGGAGGAGAGGGGGAGGGGAAAGGGGAACAGGATCAGATATGAGGGGAGAGGACAGAAGAGAAGCTCAGAGTGCCAAGAGAATGAATGGAAATAAGCAGCCTCGGGGAGTGGGAGGTGGGGGAACCCTCTAGAAAGTACCAGAGACCTGGGAGATGAGATACTCTTAGGACTCATTGGGGATTACCTTAGCCAAAATGACCAATATTGGGGAAAGGGAACTTGAATACATGACCTCCAGTAGATTGACAGGGCCTCAAGTGAAGGGACAGACAGGTTTACTAACACACAGTCAGACTTTCTGACCCAGAATTGTTTCTGTCTAAAAGAACTGCAGGGACAAAAATGGAGAAGAGATTGAAGAAAAGGAGGTCCAATGACTGGCCCAACTTGGGATCCATTTCATGGGAGAACACCAAGGCCTGACACTACTATGCTATGATGTTCTTACAGATGGGAGCCTGGCATGGCTGTCCTTTAAGAAGCCCTACGAGCAGCTGTTTGAGACAGAAGCAGATACACCCAACCATTGGAGTGAAGTCAGGGATCCCTATGGTTGATTTATGGGAAAGATTGAAGAAGCTGAAAGGGAGAGTGACCCTATAAGAAGACCATCAGTCTCAACTAACCCAGATCCTGGTGAGTTCCCAGAGACTAACCCACCAACCAGGAGCATATGTCGGCTTGTCTGAGGCCCCTGGCACATATGTAGTAGAGGTCTGCCTGGTCTGGCCTCAGTGGGAAAAGGTGTGGTTAATCCTCGGGAGACTTTAGGCCCCAGGGAAAGTGGAGGACTGGTGGGTTGGGGAGAGAGCACCCTCTCAGAGGCAATGGGGAGGAGGAATGGGATGAGGAACTGTGGGAGGGGGGACTGAAGGGGGGAAACAATGACTGAAATATAAATAAGTAAAATAATTAAAAAAACAAAACAAAAAGCTCTAGTAATATACGCTGACACTTGGGTTTTACTTAATGTATAAAAAATATAATAAAGGTTAGAAAGGTCTATGGATAAGCCTTTCCTGAAATATGCAAGCGTATTTTCTCTTTTCCCTTTACTGTTAATAGTAATAAGTCCCCAAAGAAAGGGATAATGTGGACCAACTGGCTAATTCAGAGTTGTGTGAAATGAGCCCCCAAGGTCACACAATTGAAGTAATTAGCCAGTGCCCTCAGATCTGTACTTTGCCAGCTTCAATGTCTCTTATAACCTTTGTGCACCTTCATTAAGCCTGCCTTGTTTTCAAGTTCTGAATATATAACGCATGGCTTTGGTGAATGAGGCAGAAAAGCAGCAGTTGGTAATGCCCCTGCAGAGACTCAGCCTAGGCCAGTAAGTGCTAACGGAGGTGGTGGAAGGGTAGAAGGATAGTCAAGGTCACTGTTTCTTTGTCATCAAGAGGCATGAGTATTGGGATGGAGAGGAGGATAATAGCATGCAAAGATTCTGCTCCAAGGGCTGAGCTGACTTTTTGAACTGGGTTGAAATCTAGGAACTCTCAGAAACTGCTTTCCTTCCACACTTGTTATCAGTCCTGTAGGTACCTCCATCCCATCATTAAGCAAGGGATGTTGTTTTAAGCAGGGAGGATTGGTATGCAGTACTTTCAACTAGATTAAAAACCATCTTCTGGGAAACTCAATGTCCTATATTTCTCGTTTGTGTATGCAAGAATTTATGAGCATGGTGATCTCAGACACAGGATTCATAGGGTTGTATGGGGCTAATACAACATTCTATAAAGTAATATGTTTCAGAAATAGTTCTTAAAAGTTCATTATTGCTTAATCATTTCAGATGTGTTGCTCACCAATGCCTTACGTGGTCAGGGCATTTTAGGGTTAAATGTCCATCCATCAAAATGGAAGTCCACCAGAGTCAAGGCTAGTGTGTAAGAAGCTGTGAATTTGAGTAAGCCCTTATTATCAGGAATTAGTGGAATAGAAAATCAAATAATTAAAAAAAACTCCATGAGTTAAACTGAAAAAATTCTCTGTAATTATGAACTTTCTATGCTATTTTGAATCTCAGAAATGTTATCTTTAGTCTTACAGAAGCTTTATAAATAGTCCACATCAAGACAATTTATACACTATCTTAGAATAACAGTGTATTTTGGCAGTGTCTTAATTTCCTTTAGTTATAATTGTGTTTTCTCAGAATGGGAAGGACCTTTTCTGTTTTTTAATTATATTTTTGTTTGTGATCAAAGGATGGGTTATATCTCATTTTTGGTTTTGTACACTTTTCCTAATAATGTGAGTGTAGAAAGAGATGAATAACTCATGTCAGTGGAAAGTGTGCTTGAATCTATGCCTTTAGACTAATGTTGCTTATATCCTTGGTCAGATAAGCTTCGTTTTCAACACTCACACTGGTTCAATTGCTGAGAACAAGAACAAGTAATTGTTGAGTGTTCAGCTCTAAGCAGAGTATCTGTGCCACATTCTCCATGACCTAGGGAGCACCAAATAAGAGCAGTTGGAAATAATGAAAAAACCCAGAGGATGGGGAGGAATGCTGTGAAATGCCATCTTCTGGATATGGCGTGGCCATTGCATGCATGCTCATATAGTAACTGTGACCACCTGTACATGGCCTACACAAATGTATGAAGTAGAAAGGAACTAGATGATATCAGAAGGATGTCATCATAAGTGAGAGGGGGATTGAGGAGGGTAATGGAAGAATATAATCATAATATATTGTATATATTTGTACAATATATTATGTACAAAAATGTATAGTCATTTGGTCATTTCATAAGACAGTTGCTTTAATCCAAAATATGGTGCTGAGTGATAGTAAACTTCTATCATTTTATTAACACTATTTTCATTTTCAAAAGCTGTTCAAACAATACAGAACTACAAAACCTAACACTTGTCTCAGAATTCCATCTCATGAGAGTCTCTGATGATCCAGGACTGCAGCCTATTCTCTTCGGGTTATTTCTGTCTATGTACCTGGTTACAGTGCTTGGTAACCTGGTCATCATCTTGGCTGTCAACTCTGACTCCAACCTCCATACTCCCATGTACTTCTTCCTCAGCAATCTGTCCTTGGCTGACATCTGTTTTATCTCTACCACAGTCCCAAAGATGATTGTGAACATCCAGACTCACAGCAAAGAGATCATCTATGTGGGATGCCTTACACAGATGTCATGTCTGATCCTTTTTGGATGTATGGATGGCTTGCTTCTGACTGTGATGGCTTATGATAGATTTGTGGCTGTCTGTCACCCACTGCATTACTCACTCATCATGAATCCTCGCCTCTGTGGCTCTTTAGTTTTCCTGTCTGTTTTGTTTAGTCTCGTGGATTCTCAGGCACACAATCTCATTGCCTTACAAATCATCAACTTCAAGGATGTAGAAATTTCCAATTTCTTCTGTGACCCTGCACAACTCCTTAATCTTGCCTGTTTTAACACATTCATTAATATTGTCATGTATTTTGTTGGTGCTATGTCTGGTTTACTTCCTATATCTGGAATTCTCTTCTCTTACTATAAAATTGTTTCCTCCATTCTGAAAATACCATCATCAGGTGGGAGGCATAAAGCCTTTTCTACCTGTGGGTCTCATGTGTCAGTTGTTTGCTTATTTTATGGAACAGCCATTGGAGTATATCTTGGTTCAGCGGTATCACATTCTCCCAGAAGTACAGCAGTGGCATCACTGATGTACACTGTGGTCACTCCTATGCTAAATCCTTTCATCTATAGCCTGAGGAACAAGGACATTAAAAGAGCAGTGAAGAGACTCCATAGAAGAATGCTGTAATCATAAGGCCTGTGGCACCCATTTAGAGTGTGAGCTGGTAAATACAGCAGAGCAAAACATCTAGATCCACGCATCCTAAATTCTTCAGTTACACTAGTTTTAGGTTTAGATGACTTTAATCTCTTCTTATATTTCATAATAGAATAGTAGTAGAGTTGAGGAGAGGAAAGTAGGGGAGTTTAAAAACATATACAAATTTTCAATTAGTGAAGGCAAAAAATGTACTGGATCATGGTGATAGTGGCATAACAATATAAATGTAACTATTACCAATGAAACAGATATATAACAGTACTTAATATGCTTAATTTTCTGTCTTATTAATGTTTTGCCATTACAAACTGTGATGGTGACTCTTGGTTGTCAACTTGACTATATCGGGAATGAACTACTATCCAGAAATGGAGGGCACATCTTTGGTCTGGATGATGAGGCAAGAAGACAACATGCCTTGGATCGGGATCTTGAGGCACACCTTTAATCTGGGTCATACCTTCTTCTAGAAGCCTAATAAGACAAAGTAAGAAGGAAAGATTAATTTGTTCTTCGCCTATTTGCACTCACTTTACCAGCACACCCATTGGAACTTACTTCTTCAGGATTCCAGCTTATATCAAAGACCAGCTGAGACATCCAGCCTCATGGGTAGTAAGCAACTACTAGATTCTTGTAATTTCTGTTCACAGCTGGCTATTGTTGGATTAGTTGAACTGCAGCCTGTAAGTTATTCCAATAATATATATATTATTTATAAATTATATATAAATATATATTTATATACTACCTAGTATATATTTACACACACACACACACACATACACAATCTATATGTTATGTTATTTTGTTGGTGGCGCTTTATCTGGTTTAGTTCCTATATCTGGAATTTTCTTCTCTTACTATAAAATTGTTTTCTCAATTCTGAGAATACCGTAAGTGAAAGGTATAAAGCTTTCCCCACCTGTGGTTCTCACCTGCCAGCTGTTTGCTCCTTTTGTGGATCATCCATTGGAGCATATCTTGTTTCAGCTGATACACACACACACACACACACACAACCCAATATCTATATCTCTATATTTCTTATCTATCTATCTATCTATCTATCTATCTATCTATCTATCTATCTATCATCTATATCTATAATCTGGGTAATTACAAGATTAATCTTCCAAGGTCACATAGTTACCAATGATAAGCCTTTCCCTCCAATTCTTCAATTTATTAGTTCTCACCCACAGGGCACCGTATTTCTCCTCCTCCATGGTTGTCTGAATTGTAGCACTTCTGTGACACCATATCCCTACCATTCCTGAAGACGGGGCCTGAGCTCCAGATAAGCAAATCGCACCTGCCATCCTTCGTATGATTCAGCACAGAAGCAGTTCAACTCATGAGTATTGAGGGGAATGGTACATAGAGGAGGGACTTCCAGGAAAACATGTTTGATTATTAACAGAACTGATATGATCATTTGTGTAGCTAGATGGCAAGCTATTGACAAAATTTCAACTTAGGTAGAGATAATTATATTCTTTGTTATGGAGGGAATCCTGGAAATGTCATTCAATCCTCTCACACTAGTTCCACTTACCATAGAAGCTCTCCACATGATAGTAGAAAATATATTTCCCTATAAAGTCTGTCCTAGAAACTTCAAAGGACTATGAAGGTGATGATAAATAGATAAAGAGGATGAAAGAGCATTCTAGATAAAAGGCTCCCCATAATCTGACCAATATGTTCTATCTGTTGCTCCTAATTTTGCATGTTCAGTCTTCTCAATGTTATAATACTATGGTTTTTGTTATTTTACAGAAAACAATGAGACACTGCAGTTTAATGTAACCTACTCTAGGTGTTTAGATGGGAATGAGTGAAGCCATGTTGTAGTACAGCCAGATGTGGCTGTGTAGAGTTTTAACCCCAAAATTAGTAGGCAGAGGCAGGTGAATCTCTGTGCTAGGCCAATCACTGCTATAAAGTAAGACTATGTTTCAAAAAGCAAAGCAAACCAAACTAAAACTAAAAGCAAAACAGCAACAGCAGCAAAACAAAAACAGAGATGATGTCAGAATGCAGGATAACTCACAGAGAGGAATCTGGCAGATTGCTTGTTTATTTATTTGTTGCGTGTATGTGAATGACATACATGCCACAGCATGTATGCCAAGTATGAAGGCAACTTGTAGAAGACAGTATTCTTCTTTAGTCATGTGGGTTCCAGGAATTGAACTCAGGTTGTCATACTTGGTGGCAATCTTTATCAGCTGAGTCATCTTGTTTCCCGCCCCCACCAGATTGCCTTTTTGAAAAACCAACAAGCCACTTCACTTACCTGTCACTCTAGGAAGAATTCACTTGTTCACTGAGCTCTTATCAAGTGGGAGTCTAGTCCATCCTTCAGACAGCAGTGGGTAGCACATACAAGATAGATGTCTGTAGACCATAGGCCTAGTTCACTGACAGACAGATGATAACTCACCACAGGTATTTTCTTGATCGCACACTGGGATATGCTTGCAGCTGTCCACATCTTTCCTGCTCTTTTAGTATTTCAATTAGTCTGAATAAGATGCCTGAAATAAGGCTTTAATTTTATTCTTTTTAAGACACCAGGAAGGGTTTAAAGATGTTCTTCCTCTCTTTTAGTATTCAAGATCTTAAGGTTTCTTAAAGAGTTGGCAGTTAGGGGTTGGGTGTATTGTTTAGTAGGGTAGTGCTTAGTTAGCATGTATCAGGTCCTAGATTTGATCCATAGCACAGGAAAACCATGTTTAATTTTGTGTGTATGTGTGTGTATTGCACACGAGTGTATATGTATTCATGTGTGTTGGCATGTGTGTGTTTTATGTGTGTGTGTATGCTTATAGAGACCTCAAGTTAAATTTATTCTCTACTACTTTATACTTTGTTTTCTGATGCAAAATCTCTCAATTGAATATAGAGCTTAGCCATCAGCTAATCTAGATAGATAGCTCTCTCTCGAGATCATTGAGTGATGGGATTATAGGTGGCCTCAACATCTGCTCAGTTTTTTTTGTAAATTCTGGGCATCTGGACACCAGCCCTCATAATTGCCTCATAAATATTTTTTTCATTGAACCATATATACAACCTGGAAAAATATTTGGGCAGCTGAAAATTATAGAAAAATTTAATTGGATGAAATAGTGACAATTTTGTATTCTGTCTGTTCCCCTCATTTTACCTGTGATGTACAGTAGTTTGTTATGATAATTGGAACTTCGTATTGTTATCTAAGCTGATTTCCATCTGATATAAGGGTTAAAAGATGAATGGTCTGTTGTGATTAGTATATGATTAATGTAAAAAAATAGATAGAAAATAAAATTTTGATATCACATTGGAAAGAAAGAAGTAATATATCATTATTTACAGATGATGTAAAACAGCAGCTTATAGAATGGGGGAAAGATGTTTACCAACTCTACACTTGGTAGAGGACTAATACCAACAATATACAAAGAACTTAAGAAACTACATTAAAAATGAAGTAATCCAATTAAAAATGATGTCCAGATCTAAACAGAATTTTTATTTCTTTTTAAATAAAGATTTAATTTATTTTATGTATGAGAGTACACTATAACTGTCCTCAGACACACCAGAAGAGGGCATCAGATCCCATTGCTGTGGTGGTGAGCCACCATGTGGTTGCTGGGACTTGAACTCAGGACCTCTGGAAGAGCAGTTAGTGCTCTTAATCACTGATCCATTTCTCCAGCCCCTACAGAGAATTCTCCATAGCAAAAACTCAAATGGCTGAGGAACATTAAAAAAAAAATCAACATCCTTTGCCATTAAGGAAATGCAAATTCAAATGACTTTGAGATTCCATTCTATACCTGTTACAATGGCTAAGATCAACAACATAAGTAACAACTCATGCTGTTGAGAATATATTTCAAGTGAAATACTTCTCCATTGCTAGTAGGAGTGAAAGTTTGTACAGCAACTATGGAAATCAATATAGCTCTTCTCAGAACTTTAGGAATTAATTTATTTCAATCCCATATATACCACTTTTAGGTATATAGTCAAAGGATGCTGCATCCTATCACCAGTACACTTGTTCAACCATGTTCATTGTGGATTTACTAATAATAACCAGAACCTGGAAAGAAAATAGATATCCCTCAACTAAAAATGGACAAAGAAAATGTGGTACATTTACACAACAAAGTATTAATCAACTGTTAAAAAAATTGACATCATGAAATTTGCAGGCAAATTGATTGAACTAGTGGAAAATCATCCTGAGTGAGGAGACCCAGACCCATAAAGACTGTATATATGAATTACATAAGGAATATTAACTGCTAAGTAAATTATAACCAAGCTATAAATCAGTAGACCTAGAAAGTTTGAGGTAATCACAGTGCTTATATAGGTCTACATCAGGTCCTCTGTATAAATATTATATCTACTAGTTTAGTATTTTTATGGGACTCCTGACTATGAGGACAAGTAGGTTAATGACTTTTGTGCCTGTTTTTGGAGCTCTTTTCCTCCTATTGGGTTGCTATGTCTAAGTTTGATATAATAGTTTTTGCTACATCTTATTATATTTTATTTCATAAAAAAAGAAAAAAATGGGCAAAAAGAAAAATTAGTGGAGTAGAAAGAAATTGTCAGTGTTATGTTACATTGAAACTGGTTCAATTATAGTGTGAGAAGTTTTGTTGAAATATCTATTCTTCCAAGAAGTACAGAGACAAGTTTGGAACTGAAGAATAGCCAGGAATGGTCAATGTGATGAAACACAACAAATTTTAAAGAACGCCAACATAAGAAACCTTTTCTTGGTTATTTAGTTTCAAGTTTAATTAAACTTTTGATCATGTATGTGAAAAGATACCTCTCAGATGACTATATATGCTCCCATTAATTGCATATACACATTTAACAATTAAACAAAAATTGCATCATAGTAATTTTACATAAACATGTCATCTCTAAGTAATTTTTTTATTTAATACATTATTTACATTTCAAATGTTTTCCCCTTTCCAGGTCTTCCCTTTGGAAGTCCCCTATATCACCCTTCCTCCCCCTGCCTCTGTGAGGGTATTCCCCCACCCACCCACCTACTCCGCTCTTCCCTCCCTGGCATTCCCCTATACTGGGGCATCTAATAATCTCAGGTCCAAGGGCCTCTACTCCAACTGATGGTCTGTCAACAAGGCCCTCCTTAGTCACATATGTGGCCAGCATATGGGATCCTCCATATGCATTCTCTGGTTGGTGGTCCAGTCTCTGGGAGCACTGGGGGGCCTGAACAGTTGACACTGTTGCTCTCTCCCCATGAGGCTGCAAACTTCCTCAGTTCCTTCAGTCCCTTCTCCAACTCCTCCATCTGGGACCCCATGCACAGTCCAAGAGTTGCTGTGAATTGAATCATGGGTGTTCTGAACTTTTGGGCTAATGTCCGCTTATCAGTGAGTACATACCATGTTTGATCTTTTGTGACTGAGTTACCTCACTCAGGATGATATTTTCAAGTTCCATCCATTTGCCTGCGAATTTTATGAAGTCATTGTTTTTAATAGCTGAGTAGCATTCTGTTGTGTAACTGTACCACATTTTCTGTATCCATTCCTCTGATGAGGGACATCTGGGTTGTTTCCAGCTTCTGGCTATTATAAACATGGCTGCTATGACACATAGTGGAGCATGTGTCCTTATTACATGTTCGAGCATCTTCTGGGTATATGCCCAGGAGTGGTATAGCTGGGTCCTAGGAAGTATTATGTCCAATTTTCTGAGATTCTGCCAAACTGATTTCCAGAGTGGTTGTACCAGCTTGCAGTCCCACCAACAATGGAGGAGTGTTCCTCTTTCTCCACATCCTCGCTAGCATCTGCTGTCACTTGAGTTTTTGATCTTCGCCATTCTGATTGGTGTGAGGTGGAATCTCAGGGTTGTTTTGATTTGCATTTCCCTGATGACTAAGAATGTTGAACATTTCTTTAGGTGCTTCTCAGCCATTCGAGTTTTCTCAGTTGAGAATTCTCTGTTTAGCTCTGTTCCCCATTTTTTGATAGGGTTATTTGGTTTTCTGGAGTCTAACTTCTTTTTTTTTTTCATATTTGATAGCAGCTTTTTTATTGGTTACAAAACCTAAGCCCATATACAAAATTAGGAACATGTTTAGATGCCTCTTTCGAAAGAACATTTTAGTCTTTTTTTTTTTAAACTGAGTTTAAAAAAACAATAAAAACAATGCAATTTTAAAACACTGTTTTGAAAACTTAAAAGTGCAGCAATACACTCAGTTTCCTTATCTACGAAATGGTGTGATTCCAATTC
>JAPYYD010003854.1:0-13702 GCA_028551405.1 Uromys caudimaculatus | reverse complement strand
GCCCTGCGAATTTCCTCAGTTGAGAATTCTCTGCTTAGCTCTGTTCCCCATTTTTTGATAGGGTTATTTGGTTTTCTGGAGTCTAACTTCTTGAGTTCTTTGTAAATATTGGATATTAGCCCTCTATCAGACATAGGCTTCTTAAATCTCATGAATTGGATCTAGAAAATCAAATAATTATTGGATATTTTCTTTGAAGCATCAAATGACCCTGTTTTAACTGTCATCTTTTAATTCCCTGATTAGTTCTTCTACTAATGGGACAAAGACACTGAGAATTGTGGCATTATTTTCCCCAAAGTACTAGAAAATTTGGAACAAAAGAAGATAAATTATTTATATCAGGTATTTTGTCTAAATGAATATCATGCTTCACAGAATCGTGTATAGACATACCTTCTGAAGCTGAACATTTTCCTTGGGAATATTGTTTATAAAGTAAGTGCTCACATTTCAAGGTAATACTCATGCTTTCTTAGACTTATATTTTTTCATTTCTTTATTTTTTGAGATTATAATTGCATCATTTCTTCCTG
This sequence comes from Uromys caudimaculatus, assembly GCA_028551405.1. Classification (NCBI taxonomy): domain Eukaryota; kingdom Metazoa; phylum Chordata; class Mammalia; order Rodentia; family Muridae; genus Uromys; species Uromys caudimaculatus. Next base: position 13,166 of record JAPYYD010003854.1, on the reverse strand, counting down.
TTTTTCATTTCTTCCATTTATTTCCTCCCTCTAACCTTTCTATGTACTCCACCTTCTTTGATCTCATTTAATTCATGGCCTCTTTTAATTTAATTATATATACATATTTCATACACACACATATATGAAAGACATATTTCAGTATATATAAGTGTAACTTGCTCAGTCTGAATAATGTTACTTGTATGTATGTATTTTCAGAGATGAACTTTTGGTATTTGGATAATCACTTGGTGTGCTTTCCTTTGGGAAAGAATATTCTTTCCACTTTCAATATTCCTTATACACCTGTTGTTCTTTGTGTAGGGTTGAGGCCTCATGGGCTTTCCCCCATCCACTGTGGTATGTCTATTGTTGGTGTCCTTCTTAAGTTCATGTTTAAGTAGTCATGTTGGCAAGACTTAATAGGTATCACTGCTGCCATTCCCAGGAGACACAATTTAACAGCATACTCCCTGGCTCTGGCTCTTACAATGTTTCTGACCCCTCATCTGAGCCTTAGGTTTAGAAATGGGTCTATTCAGAACTGTGCTCTTGCAACTCTGAATTTTGACTGGTTGTAGTTTTCTGCAATGATCTCCATCTGTTGTAAAAAGTTTTCTTGAAGAAGGATGAAGACTACCTTTATGCTTGGGTATAATGACAAATGTTTTGAATGAGATTATACTGGTTTAGTATATCAGTAGTTGCACGTTCTCCTCTGAGACCCATGAGTTCACTAGCCCAGGGTAGTTGGCTAGCTTTCCAGTAGCAGGCACGATTTTCCTCTGGCTGAATGAGTCATACATCCACTTAGAGTGGTGTTGATCGGCACCAAGGTGTGCATGCTGCTACTGAACCCTTAGGGTTATCATGCTTTGCTGTTCATTGTTGTGGTCTATAGGCATTCTAACTGCATACAACTGTTGGTTGTTTCTCTCTTTTGGAAGCTTGTATAGTTACTTCTGGTATGTGAAAGTCCTTAGGGAGGAGGCTTTCAGGTTAGATCCAGCTTTGGGGCCTCTGGTTCCTATACCCAAAGCACAGTGGTGTCTTCAGCAATAGGGACTTCCATTCTACCTCTGGTGGGGGGGTTGAAGTGGGAACTTTTTTGAGAGGAGAAAAACAGTGGACTAAGCCAACGAGAGACAAACATGCAACTGAGACAGCCACTGAGGGGAAGTCATCTTTACCCACACAATTCTCACATGCTTTCCCAGACTGACTTCTGATGACACTTTTCTGTCACCAGAGAGTGGAAAACTGTACCTCCTTATTCCCATGTATACAATTAGTTATTTTTAAAATGTTCTGATTTCTCTATTACTGATATAGATATTAACAGAAAAAGAAGAATGTAGAGTATTTTGCCTAAATTCTAATCATTCCTTATGCCCTGCCCTCTTTCCAAAACATATTTTGTAACTGTAACCCATTTAATTCATCATCTGGGCAGCTACTGAATTTGATAATTAAGAGTTGATCTCTTCCAGCCTGATTTTATGTGAGAAAAATCATTACCAAAGACTTTCTCTTGCATGATTTTCTAGATATGTGCTAGTATCTTACATAGAAAAGTGTAATAGCATTGACGAAAGGAATAGGAGCTGTGAATTTGCATCAAGGCTATGTCATCTGGGAAAATTCATTTTCCTTTTCAGAAACTTGAGTTTCTCATATATGGACTAGGAATAATGCAAACCTGTGACCCCTTATCCTAAACTCTTGAGTTTAGCTATGAGTAACAATTTCATACTTTTCTAGAATGGTAGAAAGATTATATTTTATATTATGCAACATTTTCAACAAGGATTGGGATGATGTATGCTAGTCAAACACATTAATATTTCACTAGCAAAATATATGGATCAGGTCAGATTTTTGCCTTTCAGAAGAAAGAGCACTGGGTTTGTGGTCTCAATGATAATATACCACCTGCCATGTGAAGAGCAGCAGAAGGATGAGTCCACGTCGACAGTAAAGGGGGCTGCGTTTGCAAGATGAGAATGTACTTGGCATATGTGGAAGAAAAAAGCAGACAGGGAAGGCAGCCGAAGGGGATTTGCAGGGTATACAGTCATCTGAGGAATTATGGTTACATCACAGGTCCTGCTGGCTTATGTTAGAAAATAGTCTTCCATGATAAGCTAGAAAAGCATATTTTTGAAGTCTTCACGAAGAAGAGTAACAAGTTGAACTAACTGAATGTGTTTGCTGGCTGATATGCAAAGAATGTTGATGAAAAGAGAGGCCCAGGGAGTGATCGGAAAACCAGGAGCTAGAGCTGAGGCAGTCTCAAGAGCAAAAAGTAAATTTTGAGGAAGGCGTGCTAAATACCAACTGTGCTAAACACTGATGAAAATTAGAAAATTCCTCTGCACTTGGCCATGCTTACCTCAGATAGTCTCAGTGGAGAAATGAGGGCCAAAAACCTTGGAGCGAGTTGACGAAAGGAAGTTAAGCTGAGAGAACAGCAAGAGTACTAGGATCATGGCTGGAGATGTGGGTCAAGCAGACAGGAAGTGCTGTAGTCTCAGGACAGGACCAGGTCATAGGTAAGAGCTAGTTAGAAAGCCAGTCAGAGGGGGCAGAGGATGGAAGAATATCAGTGCCTGATATAAAATCATGTGACCAGCCACAGGTGATGGACTCCAGACCCAGTTGATGCTGCTAGGACTGCCAATAATAATTCATGTCAGCTCGAAAGTCTGCTTCAGGCTTTCTCTTGCAAATGTAGCTGGGATTGTGCTAATTAAAAACATTTGGGGAAATGTCAATGTCTGAATACAAATGCTTCCCAGCTCATCAATCCCATGAGGTCACCTCTTCCCTTGGCCAGTTTTTATCTGAGGTCATTTATCTGTTACTTAAAAATCCCCAAACTTATCTTAAACCTAACTGGTTTTCTGCCTTGCTCATGTTTTCAAAGCTCATCCTTATGAAATTAAAATAATCTGGCACTTCTCAAAGTTTACCAGCAGAATCCAGGTTTCTTTCTCTGGGAGAGGTTATGAATCGAAGGCATTCAGCTCTCCTTGTACTTGATGTAAAACAGGGCAACTGTACTTCTTAGCCAAGTGTTTGGCTAGCAGGGTGAGTCACAGTCATTGGCCAAGGATTTCCCCATGCAAGGCTGCGGGGTTTGCCAGCGAGGCAGCAGGCTGGCTGTGCCCTTCCGGTTTTTGTTTATTTGGAGACATGACAATCATTTCCACCACGTGCCAGGCATTCTGGTGAGCATGCTCTCCACATGATACCATTCAGCCTTCTCTGTGAAGTATGTTCTCTTAGCATTTACCTTCACAGATAAGGAGGCAGGATTGTGGAGCTGAAATCACTTGCCTCCAAACACAATATTAGGAAGTATTAGAGCCCAACTTCTGGGGTATTGCTGTTTGACAGAAATATTGGCAGTGAAAGAAATGTGCTGTGTCTGTACAACCCAGCAAGTCATTAACCACATGCAACTGTTGAATAGGATAAATGTTGCTGTGTAACTGAGAAACTGTGTCTTGAGTTTTAATTAAATTGTTAGGCATGCATTCCTGGAGTGTTGAACGTAATCGATAGTCCTTAGCATACATGGTAACCAAAGGAAATTATGACAAAAAGAAACACCTGAAGCTGAGAAATAATTTAGTGACTCTGACCGAGGTTCTCAACCTTCCTAATTCTGTGATCCTTTAATACAGTTTCCCATGTTGTCATGACCCCCAACCATAAAATTATTTTGTTACTTTATAATTGTAATTTTGCTACTGTTATGAATTATAATGTAAATATCTGATATGTGATCCCTGTGAAAGGGTTGCTAGTCCCCCAGGGGGTTTGTTACCCACAGTTTGGGAACAGCTGGACAATGGTGATTAGCTTAGCAGTTGTTCTCCACCATCAACTGGGATATTTAAGCCATAGAAAGTTATGCATTGCCTAAGCAGGCTTAATCTGGGTAACAGTACTCTGTTGATCCTTCCTGCCGACTAATGCTCAGGGCTGGCATCATTCCATTTTCCTAACTCCTCTGTCAGTTCCTAGCAATTCCTAGGCCTTAGATTTTATTAGAGGCCCAAAGGCTGTCAAGTGTCCATCATTGCTGATCAGAGTAATGACTTCTACTTTCAGATCAGAATCATATGGTGTCTATGAGTTCGTTTTGGTGCACACCTGTCAACTTGTTTGGGTTGAAGAGAGGGAGGCATTTTGTTTAAAGATATTTGTCTTGTAATCTATGAATGAGATGCTAAGAAATTCAGGGTACCCTTCTCAGTAAAGCCATGAAAGTGTTGCTATTTTCTAGTTTGTTTTTAAGACAGGGCCTCTCTATGGAAGCCCCGGTTTACGTGAAATGAGCATTATTCTGTGGCAGACCCCCAAGTGCTGCGATTCTGGGCACATACCATCATGCTTAAGTCACTGTTTATATTGCTCTCTTTCCTTGGTTTGTCTTTAAGGAGTGAAAAGTATTTCTCTAAGGTCTTTATAATGCTGTTTTCTATTCAGGACCTTGGAATGGAAACGTCCCCATATATGCAGTGCTGTGGTGTCTGGTGGCATTTTCTTCAGGCTCCTCAAGTGCTGTATAACAGAGCCTACATGTTAGATATTGTACTTGCTTCTTTTTCGCCACTGAGGGCCAGAATTTTAAATGATGTAGTTCTTAACTTACTTCCCAATCCTTTCTGTGATTTAGGGGAAGCTGTGTAGGGTCAGCAGCCCCCTTGCTCTAATCCCCTTGCTCTCATTCACTTTGTTTCATGCTCTGCTTTCACATTCTCACTCAGAAAACATGTGTTCATATTCTGCTTGGTAGCTTGTACCCAGATTCTTCCTGTCTGAATATCGGGCCAATATTTCTCTACTAGAGTTCTTTGGGGCAACTCTCTCTCTCTCTCTCTCTCTCTCTCTCTCTCTCTCTCTCTCTCTCTCTTTCTGTGGCTGGCCTTCATTCTTTCTGTTCAACCTTTAGTATTCGAGTATGGAAAATGCCTTGTCTTTCAACCATGCAATAGGTGTATGCTTTCAGAAGTTGGCCAGCCTGACTCTTAACAAATTAATATACTCAAAACTTTTCTGCATACCTCTAATCCTCATGTTGACACAGAAGTCTGACAAGAAATAAGGGTAAATTTTGTGGTGCCATTGCTAAGAGAGTCATAGTCATATATCCAATATGCAATATATCTTGCCCCCTTCCCAATCACCTTGATATTTTGACTATGAAATTTATTTTGTAGGCTAAAATATCTTTATCATTTCAGGTTTTCATAGGTGTAAAAATCGTCTTGAATTTCATAGTTCAGTTGGCTGAAGTATTTTTCTTTCTTTTTTCTTTATTGTTCCTCATACATTACATCCCAACCCACTTTTCCCTCCCTCCATTGCTCCCTGTCCTCTTCTTCCCTCTTCCCCAGATTCACTCCTCCTCTGTTTCTCTTCAGAAAAACTTGGGCCTCCCAGGGATAGCAATGGAGCCTGGCAAATGAAGTTACAGTAAGACTAGGCAACGAACCATTATATTAAAGATGGAAAAGGCAACTCAGTAGGAGGAAAAGGGTCTCAGCGATAGGCAAAAGAGTCGCGGACAGCAAATACTCCCACAGTTAGAGACTGGGGATAGTATAGTTGGTAAAATATTTACCTTTCAAACAGGAGTATTTTCAACAGCGAATGGCTCTCAATGTCTTTTCCTTTAACTTAGTGGCTGAATGCCCCACATAGGCACTCAAATTTGATGTTTATGTGAATAATGAAGAAATAAGTACAGACACTAAATGCTAAAATATAAGCCTATATGTACAAACTTAGTAGTAGTATCTTAAACTTGTTCATTTTTGAAGAAATATGAGAAAAACTGAGGAAACTCTTCTCCCCATCATTTGACTTTATATTCTTTCTTCTTCTGGAATGTTCCTTGTGCCAGACAGGGATGGAACACATGTCTTACTTAGGATTGAGTACTTTTAAGTTACTTATTCCATTCATTACTAGATTTATTTTATGCTAATATCAACATGATAATTTTGAGAAAGGTCTAGTACAGATGAGCAATCTACTCTAGGTATTCCAATAGCATCAACTCCAAATCCTAAACAATAGACTCTTTTCTGAACTGGGCAACAGTAACTTTTTTTTTCTTTTATTGGATATTTTGTTTATTTACATTTCAAATGTTTTCCCCTTTCCAGGTCTCCGCTTCAGAAACCCCTTATCCCATTCCTCCCCTGACTCTGAGGGTGCTCCTCCACCCACCCACCCACCCACTCCCTGGCATTTCCCTACACTGGGACATCAAACCCCCACAGGACCAAGGGCTGCTCCTCACACTGATGTCCAACAAGGCCATCCTCTGCCACATATGTGGCCAGAGCTATGAGTCCCTCCATGTGTACTCTTTGGTTGGTGGTTTAGTCCCTGGGAGTTCTGGGAGGTCTGGTTGTTTGATATTGTTGTTCTTCCTGTGGGGTTGCAAACCCCCTTAGCTCCTTCAGTCCCTTCTCCAACTCCTCCATCAGGGACCGATGAGTCTCCATCTGCACCAACTGATCACTTCCTTTTAGACTATTGGTAGGGGCCAACAATAATCTTTCAAGTTTTTATTCTTTGCAGATATGTGACCTTTTGTTTATCTCCTGTTTACCACTTGTCTTAGGGTTTCATTGCTGTGAAGAGATGACACTATGACTGAGGCAACTCATAATGGCAAACATTTTACTGGGGCTGGCTTATACTTTCAGAGGTTCAGTCCATTATCATCATGGTTGGAAGTATGAAAGGGTGGAACTGGGAGGGGAGGAAATGTTTGGGATGCAAAGTGAATAAATAAATTAGTTAATTAATGAAAAAGGATCATACTCACTTGTCTGAACACTCATGAATCCCATAAAGGCACTAAATTTCAAGCTATAATATGTACACAGAAGATCTGGTTCAAGCATGTGTAGGTCCTGTGGATGATGCCTCGGTGTCTGGGAGTTCAGATGAACTTTGGTCATGTTGATTTAGAGGGCCTTGTTTTCTTGTTGTTCTCCGTACCCTCTGGGTCTTACCTTCTTTCTGCACCATTTTCCTTAGGATTCTCTGAGCCTTCTGTGTGTGTGTGTGGGGGGGGGGGTTGATGGAGACATCATGTGTAGGGCTGAATCTTCTAAGGTCTCTCACTTCTGGTATACTGTCTGGCTGTGGGGTTCTGTATTTGTTCCCACCTGCTACAGGAGGAAGTTTCTTTGATAATGGCTGGGCAACACACTGATCTACAATTATAGCATAAATTCGGTTAGGTTCTTTCCCTCCTTAGTGCTTCAATCATAACTTCATTATAATTACTTGCTAAATTGTCTATCTTCTCCATTGGCTATAGGTATAAATCACAGTCTTAACAGGCATATCCTTAGTTTAGTTATACACAGTAGATGGCCAATAAATATTTATTGAGTGAACACCTGTTTTATATTTGTCTTCTCTCCTAGACTCCAAATTCTCAGAGCACAGGGGTTTGGTTTCCATTTTCGGGCCCGTGTCTATCACAGAGCCTGGTTGAATATTTTTTAACATGCTAAATAAACACTGTTATCTTTTGGAAAATGATATTCTGCTCTTGGGATCCCACTCTATTATCAGCTTTATTATGTGACTTTCATGTATATCCCTAGGCAGAGAATAGCTAGCTGCTGTCATTTCCTATCTGCATAATTATACAACTCTATCTAGCCAGGACACTTAATCTGTGCCTTTCACAGAGCACTGCCCTTTGAAGGACACCTAACATGTTTTAATGTTCTGATGTCACAGTTAAAAACATGTAATTATTTTTAAATAAGTAGCCCTGTTCTAGTTTTATATCCGTTGCTGTGATAAACGCCATGATCATTAGTAACTCATCTTAAGTTTCTAGGTCATTAACTGTCATTGAGGGACTTCAAGACAGAAACTCAAGCAGGAGCAGAGGCATGAGCCATGGGGGAAAAACTGCTTATATTTTTGCTCTCCAGCTTATGCTCAGTTAGCTTTTTAAATATATATCCCAGGCCCATTTCTTAGGGATTGCGCCACCAAAGAGGGTTGGGGCCTCCCATATAGCTCATTAATCAACATAAGCTCTCATAGACATGGCCAGTGACTAGTCTGATCTTGACAACACCTCAGCTGACACTCCTTCAGATGACTATAGTCTGTGTGAAGTTGATAGATGAAGCTAACTAGTATAGTCCCCATGTTTCAATTTGTCCCAGTGCTTTGCAAATAGTATGAAAATTTGTGGCTTCATCTCAGCACATAGTTCCTTGTATATGGTTGTTGAATTCTTCACAGCTTTTCATACTCAGAGAAGGGTCTATAAATAAGATTTTGTGGAGTTTTTTCTCAACATTATTGCAGGGCATTTTTCCAACAATAGTTATATGTGTATATGTGTGTGTATGTGTGCGTGCACACGTGAATGTAAGCACATGTGTGTACTTCAGTATCATGGAGGGTCAGAAGACAATTGTAGAGAGTTTGTCCTCTCCTTCCACAATGCATGTCTCACATCAAATTCAGGTCAAGTGCCTTTCCCTGAAGAGACATCTCAGTATCTCCCATAGGTCCTTCTTCTTCTTCTTCTTTTTTAATTTATTTTTTATTTTTTAATTTTTTTATTTTTTGATACTTTATTTACATTTCCAATGTTTCCCCCTTTCTAGGTCTCCTCTTTGGAAACCACCTATCTCCTCCCCCTACCCCATCTCTATGAGGGAATTCCACCTCCCACCCACCCGCCTGCCCACTACCATATTCCCACCTTGACATTCCCCTTTACTGGGGCCTCTCCTCCCCCTGATGGCCAACAAGGCCCTCCTCTGCCACATATGTGGCCAGCACCATGGGTCCCTCCATGTGCATTCTTTGGTTGGGAGTCCAGTCTCTGGGAGCACCAGGGAGCCTGACCAGTTGTCACTGTTGATTGCAGTCTTATTCAATAAAACCACAAAGGAAATATTCTCATCCTTGAAAAACAAACTTTATTCCAATTCTGTACTCTTTCAAGCAATCTGATGGAAAACAGAAAGAAATTTGTTGTTCATCTTCAAAAGGAGAGACTTTGCTTTACACAGGTCTTCCTATGAGGAAAGAGTGGCAGGAGATCCTTTCTCACTCAGAACTACAGAACTAGACTTCCAGAAATGGAAGAAAAGCTTCCACTCTGATACTATCGCTAAGGGAGCTGACAGAAGAATGCCTCTGTGCTGAAATAAGGAAGTGTCTTATGAAACAAATCAATGCCATCTCATCTTGGCTTGATATACACTTATAATTTAATTATTATTCTTGTTAATTCTGTTTATTATTTATTATTTATAACAGAACTTTATCTCTTAGTGTGTGTGGAATGCATCAAGGTCAGTTGCAAGAGTCAAGCATCCTTAATCCTCAAATTTGGATACAGCAGACACAATGTATAATTCATTATGTGATTAGGAACAGATTGTATTTAATATATCCAATTCCATTAAGCCATTTAAAGTAGTATTGGTTCAGTGCCCATGTTTCCTTGCTCTTAAAGGCCTAGTAAGGGCAGGGTGAGCACGGATGATAAAAAAGCCAAGGCTTTTCAGTCAGTAATGATCACGTATTAACACCAAGACCATGTTGTCAATGGCACCACCATCATTATCCCTAAATATTAGTTTAGGGCATTTACAAAGTACTTTTGAATTCACTACATAAATTGTGTTATCTAATTTCTAGGTAAGTGTAGCTGTAACTTTCTTTTCATACCTACATTATGGAAATATTCTTTGAGAAATTGAAAGGAAAATATGAAAAGATACAAACAAATCTGCAAAATATAAACAGTGTAATATGATTAGCTCAGGAGAAAATAGTATAAAATTGCAGGAAAACAAGAATTATAAACATTAAGGGAATCAACCTGGACTTGGAGTTTAAGGAGGGCAGACAGAATTTTTTACTCCAGGAATTTACTTTCTGTTGGCTAGCTGAAGCTAACTTAATTAACTAATTAGATTAGTTCTTTATGTGAAATTCATGGGATAAACAAAAATAGGAGGAATGAGGTGAATGGTTTGCCCATTGTTGGTTTTAGACAGAAGTGCTGCATGGAAGCCTGGCAAAAGAATTGCCTTCCTCTGATTCCCCAATGCTCCCAGAGACTGGATCACCGACCAAAGAATGCACATGGAGGAACCCATGGTGCTGGCCACATATGTTTCAGAGGAGGGCTGTCTTAGTCAGGGTTTCTATTCCTGCACAAACATCATGACAAAGAAGCAAGTTGGGGAGGAAAGGGTTTATTGAGCTTATACTTCCATGCTGCTGTTCATCACAAAAGGAAGTCAGGACTGGAACTCAAGCAGGTCAAGGAGCAGGAACTGATGCAGAGGCCATGGAGGAATACTGCTTACTGGCTTGCTTCTCCTGGCTTGCTCAGTCTGCTTTCTTATAGACCCCAAGACTATCAGCCCACAGATGGTACCACTCACAAGGGGCCCTCCCTCCTTGATCACTAATTGAGAAAATGCCTTACAGCTGGATCTCATGTGGCGCCAACAACGTGGGGCTTGAATAAGCGACCTAACTACTCTGAACAGACTCCGCTAAAGGGTAAGCTTCCCTCCCCCAGGATCAAATATATTCTTTCCTGCTGTGTTTTCAGCCGGCGCCATCGCGTGAATCCAGACAAGCTGGGGGGACAACTGAGGTCTTCTGGCCAGAGCTACTCTCTGGTGTTGGCTAAAGGTTCCCCTAGCCCCTGTCCAGATTCCGACAGCCCAATGGGCATTGGCAAGGCTACCTGTCTAACTCATCTTGAAAACAAAAAAACTGGTAACGCAGTGACCAGCAAAGGCTATTAGAGCGGTCACCAGATCTGAAATCTGCGGAAAGGCTTGACGCTTTGAATCATTGTAGAATCCTCCAAAGCCAATTGGTCGAGGGAACATTCTCCTTGGGCAAAGCGTTTCTTCTCTTTTCTATCATGGGTAGCTCACAATCACACAAAAGACCTCCCCAGGCCAGGGAAATTCAGGCACTCCTAAAATTCCACGGAATAAAAATAGCCAATAAACAAGCCTCCTGGTTTTGGGAAGAAGTCCTTAAGGTAGCGCCAAGCATGGTCAATGATAACATTTATAGCCCAGACTCATGGGCCCGAATAGCCTCTCTCATTAAAAGCAGGGATACCCAAGAGGAAAAAACACCCTCCCGTGATTTTCTGCCAATCTTAGCTGCTGTTCGACAATGCATAGGCCCAATGCCTAAATCAGGACAGGCTGATGGCAGTGCGGCTCCTGAGTTTCTTCAATCAGATGAAACCCAAAACCAAGGACAAAAGACCAACCCTATCTCAGATCTAACAGCCCATATCCAATTAATAAGAGAGATAAAATCCATTTACCCACCCCTTCCCCCTTATGCCCTGGAGGAAACACTAAACAAACCTTCTGCTCCTCCAGCCCCTCCAGCCCCTCCCACTCTGACTCTAGGGCCAGACTCCATTAACAAATCAGAGGAGCTTCTGCCGGCCTCTCCCCCTAAGGCACCTCCCCCCACCTAACCTGAGAGGGATTTCTCTCCTCCCCCTTCTCCAAGGCGGAGATCTGTAAAACTAGCAGCCTCTTATCCCCCACCTTCCACCATCCAACAACTTTGTAATGCCCCCCCCCCATGCTACTCAGCAGTCTGATACGGAGCTAGAAATCCATAATGCTCAAGCATTCCCAGTTAATATCAACCCCAGTCGAACTAAACCACTCAATTGGTACCCACTCCAAGCCTCAGACTTAAAAGAACTCAGACAGGCAGTAAAGGAAGAGGGCATCCATGCACCCTGGACCAAATGGCTCCTACAGAGCCATGTCGCCAACTTAAACACCCCCCAAACTGGAGGGATATTTGCCGGTCTTCCCTTCCCGGCCCAATGTTTTTAGAGTGGGAAGCCTTATTTAGAGACGAATGCCGTCAACAAGTGAGACAGAACCAAGACAGAGGTGATACCCCATAGGGTTTTAATGAGCTCTTTGGCCAGGAAGAGTTCTCTACTGGGGCTAAGCTAGCCAATCAGCCTCCAGGTTATTACGAACAAGTTAAACTATGTGCGATGACAGCATGGGACAGACTGACCCCGCCCTGAGGGTCACAAGATCCTGCCTCCTCCCTGCTCTCTCTCCCCGTCAAAAGCCGGGAGAATCTTTATCTGATTTTATTCTTAGAACCAAAATAAGTTTAGAAAGAAAAATCCATAACAGGACAGCCTGAGATCTCCTTCTTAGAACAATTGTCTGGGAAGGTATGACTTCTGAATCCAGACTGGCTTGCCAAGGTCTCCGGGAAGAACATCACGATAGGTGGATTGTGGCTACTCAAGATATAGGGACAGCATCACACCAGGCAGTATCTATGGCTCAGGCATTTATAGCAGCAGTGAAAACAGAAGGAATCTGCTTCAATTGTGGACAGGTAGGGCATTGGAGGAATGAGTGCCCACAAAACTCCCACCCCATAACAGGCTCTAACTCCCCTAAGTATATCTGCCCCCACTGCAGAAAAGGTTTCCACTGGAGGAAACACTGTACTGCCATGCATGATAAAGATGGTAGGCCACTAACACCTTTAAACTTCAAACGGGGTAGCCCTCAGCCCTGACAGTAAGAGGGACAGATAACCCCATAGAAGCCTTGTGGGTGTCCAGCATTTCAAAAGACTCCCATCCAAAACTAACAATTAAGATAGATAATAAACCATTCAAATGTCTTATTGATATGGGAGCAGACAGGACAATTTTAAGACAGCAAGAGATCCCAAGTGACTGGCAACTGATCCCTGGGCCCCAGCTTCTAGGCGTAAGAGGCACCTCCCACGAATTGGGAAGATCCAGATGGGGCTACTGGCCTCATATGCCCCCTAGTGGCTCAGGTGACCACCAATCTTCTAGGGAGAGATATCTTACAGGCCCTGGAGGTGGTGCTTACAACCCAACCAGAAAGAGACCACATTACTATGGGGGATATAACCCATAAAGAAAATAATATCCAAGGAGATCATAAATATCCTCCTCCAAATCACCTCCAATTCTAGGGGCCACTGTTAAATTTAATACTCCCTTCCTTGACTGGCTCTTTTTTTTTTTTTCTTTTTTTTTTTATTTTTATTTATTTTTTGATATTTTATTTACATTTCCGATGATTCCCCTT
>JAPYYD010003853.1:0-13703 GCA_028551405.1 Uromys caudimaculatus | reverse complement strand
TGGGGGGTATACAAAGAGGAGACTCAGAAAAGGGGAAACATTGGAAATGTATATAAAGTATCAAAAATAAAAAAGGAGGAAAAAAAAAAAAAAAAGAAAAGAAGTATAAATGAGAGGTTAGTTTGCACTTTAGAAAATATAAAACATGATCAGATTAGTGTGAATATGTATGAAAGGTGTCAACGCTGTAAGGAATAAAATAAATTGAATATAAAAAAAAAAAAAGAAGTAAAGAAGTTGTGTCAGGTGGGATGGCACATACCTTTAATTAAGTACTTGGGAGGCAGAGGCAGGTGGGCTCTGAGTTCAAGGCCAGCCTAGTCAATCTAGCCAATTCTAGTCTAGCCAGGGCTACATAGTAAGATCCTGTCTCAACCTACCAACCAATACTTTCATTTATTTTTTCCCTACTACTTTCCTGTGTTGTTCTTCTAAAGAAACACAAAATATCTACTGTACATGGTTTACTAAGACAGACATCATGAGATAGGGAGCCAACAAACCAGCATATCAGTGTCTACAGAACTATGAAGAGAACTAACTATCCTTAGCTGCTTCCACTTAGGGTTGTCCTTATTATACTTCTTTTACTATGGAACACAGGAAAACCTATATAGTTACCCAGCTTGGAAACAAAAATGGGATTATTCTTGTATCGTTTTTCATTGCATGGGTTAGTGAAGTGTATTTACCTTTGCCATTCTTGAAGAATTTGATATCTTTTTCTGTGGGCCTTGTGAATACTGAAGAATTCCTTGTTTGATGTTGGGAATGGGTAGCAGTTTTCAGTTTTGTTTTGTTTTTTTAAAAGGTTTATTCATTTTATGTATGTGAGTACACTATTGCTCTCTTCAGACACACCAGAAGAGGCATCAGATCCCATTACATATGGTTCTGAGCCACCATGTAGTTGCTGGGAATTGAACTCAGGAACTCTGGAAGAGCAGTCAGTGTTCTTAACCGCTGAGCCATCTCTCCAGCACCCTGTTTTGAGTTTTATTATTTAGTTGTCTGTTTTCTTCCCCTAGTTCCTCTTCAGTTACTTTGCCTGCATATGTAATAAGTCACCCCAAAAGTTAGTGGCTGAAAACAGCAGTAGTGATGTGCTCTGCCTCATGGTTTTTGTGAGCTGGGGGACTTCTGGTATGGCTCAGCTGTGTAGTTCTAGGCCAAGGTATCTTTAGAGGCCACATGCTGGGCTAGCACAGTCTCAAGGGATGTCCTTTCCATGGCATCATGGGCTAGAAGGTATAAACAGATAACCTTTCTAAGATGTGTGTTAGCCCTGTGTGTTCTTGTGTCTCTTTTCCTCCTCAGCCCTCCCCTGTCTTCCTCTGTACCTCTCCCCATTATCTGTCTCCTCATCTCAAAAGGACCCCGTTATAATTTTGTCATCTAGCCAGGTTGACCTCAAACTCAATCCTCCTGCTTCTACCTCCTCAGTTCTGGGATTATAGCTGCACCCCACTATTCTCTGGGTTTTTCCGTGTTGTTGCAGTGTAGCTTGATATCAATCAAAGGGGAGAAGAGGAAGGAGAGAAGCTGTGGTCTCTCTTTGAAAACTACTTGAAGTTTCTTCTGCATGTCCAATTCTTGAGGTGGTCATAAAATATAAAGTGGCCAAGAAGCAGCCCCTGATCATGCAGGTGGACAAACCAGTCACGGAGGCACTAGCTAGTTTGTTCGGTGTTCTGACCCTGGCCTTTGGAAGGATAAGGACTAGTCATGGGACATTTTGTGAGTTCCAATTTTAAAGGAAGTGATCATTCAGCAAACCACCGCTTTCCATTGCAGATTAAAGCCTCACCCCAAGCCTTTCAAACAAAGCCTAAGCTTTGTAGGACCTGGTTTTTAAAGGACAGTGCCATCTTTGCCTCTTAACTCCAGCTTTGCAGTGGTACTTGCTCTAGATCTACAAGAAGTATGACTTTGTGTTTAGACCTTGTATATACAAAGCTCCTTAACAACGTGTGCACACGTATAAATGTGTATTGTCATCACTGGGAGAGTGAAGGCTTACTGCTGTAATTACCCACTTGGAGCCTGTCTTCTGAAATCCACCTAAGACACAGCTGTCTTTAATTGCTTTTCTCCCAGAAAACCATATGCTCTAATTAGATTTATGAACTTTTATTACAAAGTTAGTTGTTATATTCTTAATACTGTGTGCTGCTCTATGGAGCTATAATGAGTTACCCTCAGTCCTGCAGTATACAGAGCATAATTTTCTAGTGACACCTTCTTTCTGTCCAAGTGATGTGTTGCATGCAATGTGTCCCTTTCTCAAGAATGCCATTTTAGGGACAATATTTCTTTTATCCGACAAAAAGATTTTTCTGTCCAAAAGGCAGAAAAGACTTGGCTTTTTAATTAAATCAATTCTTGCCTTTGTATTTACAGAGGTGATTATTCATGGAAATTAGAAATAGTCTATAGTAGGTATGGGAAGAAGTAATTGATCTTCACTTGTAATGTCAGTTGAGTCATGACAGATTATCAATATAAATTAGGAGAAGCATCACCCTTGCTTGCTTTTAAGAAAGAACCTTCATGAGTCATTTCTCACACAAATAGGATTTTCCTGAATGGTTATTGTTGGATGGAAATCTTTCTGTGTTCCCATTTTGGAGTGCATCCTAAAATTCCTCTTGGGCACAGTTTGTACTTAGCAAAGTTCCTAAGCAGGCTGTGGACATTCTCAGAAGCCCCCACAACACGGAATAAAAACAAACAGAACAGAGAACAGTCTTGCACAGCCCCATATACCAAGTGTTCTCCCCTCTACACACACACACACACACACACACACACACACACACACACACACACTCACACACACACACACACACACACACACACCAGATGTGAAGCACTACTTTCACAGTTATCCTCCTGTCAGCTCATCCAACAAGAACCAGTTTGGGAGGAGATGGGGTGGGGATGAGGGTCTGTAAGGAAGGGAGAGAGAACAGGGCCATCTCTGGGACAAGTGTTAAATGAAGAAGTAAGGAAAGGTACCTTTTTTTGTATGGGGGAGCATTCTAATTTTTCCTCCCCCCTTGGGAACACACTTCCACCACCGTCCCTAAAAATCCCTATTACCTTAGGCACTAGATGTTAGGAAAGCAAACCAATGAACCAGTATACACAAGGGGCGGTTTTCTCTGATTCACTGTCATGCCAAACACCCCTTATCTCAAACACTCCATCTTACCGGGGTCAGCTCTTTAACAAGTTGTCCCTGATTCTGTGCTGGGTTTTGCCACAAATAGCCCTGTTTCATGGTACTCTGTGTCGCCTATTAGAGTCTGAGTCAACTTTCTTCCGAGAAACCTCCCCCCACCTCTTTCTCTTCCTCCCTCCCTCTCCCTTCCCCTCCCCCTCTTCCTCTATTTTATTTTCATTGGTGTTTTACCTGCATCTATATCTGTGTGAGGGTGTCAGAAACCCTGGGACTAGAGTTACAGACAGTCGTGAACTGCCATATGGATACTGGGATTTGAACCCTGGTCCTCTAGAAGAGCAGACAGACAGATGCTTTTAACTTTTAACTGCTCAGCCATCTCTCCAGTCCCATCTCCCCCAAGAGACCATTTTTTAGTTAACATTCCTAAGCTGTGCTCTGACATGTAGAGGGAACAGAGAATATAAATGAGTATTTTCTACTAGACCAAGCTTTGTCTTTTGGGAACTGCAGAGAGATGAAATGGCAGGCGGCCATTGGAACTAGCTGACTTTTGTACAGTTGGTGACATTTGCTCCCAGCCCCTCCTCTTAGCTAGCTGAGCTATTACTAGGTTTATGCAGATCATTAAATATGTATCATTAAACTTTATGCATATGTATAAATGACTGTGACACTCAACTTAGTATATATTTGCTTGGCATTCATGGTTTGTGGCTCTTGTCTGTGATTAAAAGCTTAGAATTTATAAACTATATTTTTGTTTTCAACTTACTTTGCTGCAATCAAAATGGAACAGGAATTACATTAGCTGTTTTAACTCTATTTTTGTATTTAAACTGATTTCGAGCTGGTTCCACCAACACAGATCTCCTAGAAAGTGATGACAAAAGAGCCAGGTTCAGGATTCCATCCCATCTACCTACTCAAGCCAGTGTTCTCATTGCTTTTGATCAAAGATGTATGTCCTGAGTTTGCTCCAAAAATCTGCCCACCAATGTGTGCAAAGAACTGTGATCAGTCAAATTCAATTGCGCTCAAGCTATCAAAGCGGAGTGGAGAGTTCCTGTCTAATAAAGCACTGTGTGTCTGAATCAAATGCTTGCTTGAGTGGAGGAGGAGAGCTGGCAGAGGGCTCAGGCCTCTGTGTGCAGCACCTTCAGACTGACTGGGAAGACAGAGACAGACACGGGAAGCATGCCCCTATTTGGAATTTGGCATTCTAGTTTTCTTTTATGATATTGAACATTTGTTTGTGAACACAAAGACTCTTAGGACTTTGACTTTCAAAGTGAAAGAACGAATTTTTCTAGTGTAATTACGTAAATTGCCTTCACCACTTAGAAAAATGGGTTTGAAAGTAGAGACTTGAGATTAAATTCAGTCCAAGGTTTCGCTAAGCGTAATCACTTGGAATTTGGCTACTTCCCCGGGATCTCCTGTGAACTTGAACTTTACTAATAAGAGTAAGTAGGAGGAGCAAACAGTCCCTGCATGTATATTCCAGAAGTGTCACGATTCTCTGAAGACAGCTATGCTTTGGGCAACTAAAAACAAAATCATGTTACATTTATATAAACTCCTAGATGTTACTGATTTTTATCACAGACTTGAGCATTGTTAGTAACTGGCTCTGAATAAACACATGTGTCTGTATAGAATGCATTTCAGTGTCTAAGCTTCTTCATACTAACAAAGTAGGGCTTAAAGGAACTAGCTTTCCTTTTAAAAAGTTACTTTTATGTTAGGAAGCAGTCACATCTAAAAGAAAGGTTATCTGAAGATAGCCAGTGAATTTGAACCCAAATCTCCAACAAACCCCTAAAAACTTGTTTCTGTCCCCAGAGATTCTATGAGCTGGTCTTAGAGTATGTGACTTTGAGCTGGCAGGTTTTGCATAAGAAACATTGTGTGACCCTCAGCAATGCAAATGTGACCACTCTACTGTTGACCTCAGTGGGAAGATGCATAGCTCTTAGATGGAACTCCAAGGAGGGGTTGAGATGGAACTCCAGGGAGGGGTCAAGATGGACACAGATGTTCTGATGTCACTAGCAGCCTCTCACTGTTATGAGTTCACAAAAGATGAGTCAGAAGTAGGACATAAATATATACTCAGGGCACTAGAATAGACAATTCAGCAAGAGGTCTGACACAAACCCTTTACAAGACCCCGATTACAAGATGCAGGAGGTCCTTCTAGCTTAACTATGAATCAATTGGCCATTGATGAAAGATCTACTTAACAAAATTTATTACAATAAGCAACCTCAGCTTTACCGTCAGTGGAGGGTCTAGAAGAGTTGGGCTGTTACCCCCACACTCCAAAGCCAAACACTAGTGCCTTAGCCCACTTAACTATGTCTAAAGTCTAAATGGGAAAGGCAGGAAGTTTAAGATCAGGGAGAGATTTTTTTTTAAGTTTAGCTGTGCTATGTATCACACCATTCCCATGACGGGGAGAAAGGCTGCCTTGGCCAAAGACCAAACAATTCAGTGAGGTAGCTTAGATGTCTGATACATGTTCATGCACTTTAGTAGTCATAGTGGTCTGGCATATGATAAAGATAAATGGCTCCAATCAGACTTTGCTTGCCAGGAGATCACATAAAAAAGCCCATTGTGACAGATCACTCCTCTTTCAGCAGTGATGGAGGAACGTGTCATATGTTCCCAATGCCCAGATGTTTATCTGAGGCCACAGCTGGCTGAAGGCACCCCTCAATCGTGCTAAGAGAGTTGTCTGTGGTGGGGGAGGGGGGAGGGCATCTCAGTGCTCCTAGAACGGAGTGGGGAGAGTCAGTTACCAGGACACAGGAGAATTACTTGGGACAAGGGAGCTGCAGGTAAGAGGAGAACCTATGACACCAGAAAGAGAAATAATGAGAGCCTCTGACCCAGGCAGGCATCACTGCCAAAGGTGCATCCTGCTGGTAAGACCATTGTCTCTGTGCCTATAGCCTCTTTTTTTCTATCGCCTTCAGCTTTAGAGGGAGCAGGCGTTGAGAGGACAAGAAGCTCCAGGCTAGAGACAGAGAGATCCTACCTTGTCTTGCTCTCCACTGCAGCCTTTGGTGGGGGGAAGCTCCAATGTTAGGCAGCCTTTAGAGTTTAAGGTTCTTAGGCTGGAACAGACTGATTAATTGCTGACATGAAGCTATGTTTGTAACGGAAATGCTTTGGGGAGCTTTTAGTATTTGTTAGAGATTTTTATCTTGGGTGGCAGTCTCATAATGGAGACTGGCCCTGGTGTAGGAAGAAAGAGAACAGAACTATAGTTGGATTTACTGGTGACTCACTGCTTAGTCACACACTGGAGCCACTGTGTAAGGGAAGACTAGTGTTCAGCTCTAAAGAAAAAGAAATGATTCTTGACTTGAAATATGCATGGATTTAAACTTCAACCTTATAAGATAGAATGTCCTAATAGTTTTAAGCACTTTTTAGGTGCCAAAAAGCATTGAACAGAAGTGATACATTGCTGAATGACTGAGCTTGACTTAGGCATACAATTTAAAGGCTAGCTTTTATGTATTCAGTGAGTCTCTTGCTTGTTTGGAAGACTTTCATAAAAGATGGCAGGTTTGAGAGGAAAAGAAAACTTAGCTTTTTATGAACTGGTTTTCTCTTTAGATGTGACTACTTAACTAACATGAAAGCATTTTATTGTAATCTCTCTTATTATTTTTATTCTTCAATAGCTACAAACCTGTGCTAATATATGTAAAACTGATGTAAAGACACTTGGCAAAGTAAAAGTTACACACACACACACACACACATACACACACACACCCCTCAAGTAATTGTTTCCAGATGTATAGTATAGTGAGCACTAAGAGATTCAGATAGGCATCACTGTCTCTAAAGGGGAAGCTTCTAAAGACCTGGTGATGTAGGAAACAACGATTCTTAAGGATGGTGTAGTTTAAATGTGAGCTGAAAACAAAGTTCATCTGCCTTGTTCTCCTCTTCCCTGCTCTGTCTCTTCTTCTCTCCTCTGTCTTAGTTACGTTTATATTGCTGTAACAAAACCCCAGGATCAAGGCAACTTACAAGAGAAGGAGTTTATTGGGGCATGCAGTTTCAGAAGGTGAACCCGTGACCATGGTGGGGAGCATGGAAGTAGGCAGGCAGGCACAGCATTACAACTGTAGCTGAGAGCTCACATCACCCACAAACAGAAGGCAGAAAAGTCTAACTAGGAATAGCATGAGCTTCTGGAACCTTGAAGCCCACACCTAGTAAAACACCTTCTCCAACAAAGCCATACTATCTAATCCTTCTCAAGCAGTTCTGCCAACTAGGAACCAAACATTAAAATATGTGAATCTATGAGGGCCAGTCTCATTCAAACCACCATACCTCCTTACTTAAAAACCCATTAGGCAGCATTCAGTGAGACAGGACAGCAGCCAAGTTGGGGCTTGCCCCACCAGAGGATGTCAGGGAGACATCCCAGAAAGGATAGAAACTCATTCAAGGCTAGTGACCTACATGACTGTATTTGTTACTTTTCTCATGGCTCTGTCAAAATCTTGACAAAGGCAACTTAATAAAGAAAGATTTTGTTTTGAAAGATTCTGATTTAAAAAGGGATAGATAGATAGATAGATAGATAGATAGATAGATAGATAGATAGATAGATAGATAGATAGATCATTGTGGTAAGAAAGAGTGGCCCCAGGAAAAGGAATGGCTTATCACACTGTGTCAATGTCATAGAATGGACTGGGAGTAGGACTGGGTTATAAAACCTTAAGATGTGCTCCCAGTGACCCACACCCTTCAGGAAGGCTTCATCCCTCAGGATATTCAGCCAAGAGCCTACAAAGCTGTGTGTGGCCTGGGATAACTATGAATGCATCCCAACACAAAACTGTAGTCTTAAAACGTTATGCAACTTTTGGAAGGAGGTAACTTGAATGCACGTTTCTCCACCATGAACTTTATAGGTCACAGCATCATGTTGCAGCATCATGAAAGCAAATGTATATATTCTCTCACAAACCACAGACCATCAATTGAACAGCCCTGGAAAATTACGCAACGTTCTAAAAACAGTGCTATCAGTTGGAACCAAGTGTACAAATCCATGGGCCCGTGAGGACATTTCATATTCAAACAGCAATGTATTTCACACTCAATATACTATTTAAGTTCCCCCATTTTAAAGTTTGTACATTCTTCTCTTGCTCCCAAATTCTTCTCATTGATATGGAACAAACAGTATCCCAAAGAAATAGTGTCACAGAAGCACATTGAGTATCATTCACTCTTAAATGAAAGAATACAGTAATTATAATGATGTTTGGTCAAGACTTCCTGTGTAATGGGGAGGGACTGTACTTGGTACTAGCCTTTAGTGAAGTTGGAGATCAGGGTGAACTTTCAGCTTATATACATTTTAAAATTGTGTTAGTCTTCATTATAAATCACCAACATCTTATAAAAACATCCTTTATAAGCTTGCCGTGAAAAGTCTGGGGACTCATGTTCATCTACTATGGCAGGTAGAGCCAGTTAGATGATGAAGAAGCTTCCTTCCTGACTATGGAGTGGAGTGAGATTCAAAGGAAGCAAGTTCAAGCCAATGGATTCATATGTGGTGACCTCAGTTGACCCCTCTTACTCAAGGCCCTCTCCTACGCCATTCAGAATACACCAGCCCCTGGTTCAGGAGGCTTGTCCTCTAAATGGACAGAGAGGCCCTTACCACTGCCTTTTCTTCTATAGTTGATGGAAATTGAGCTTCTTCTAAGGTGTGGTTTCTCTTACATTAGCCACCTTACAGTAGCTGCCTTCCTAAACATGGAGAGGACTTAGAGGAATGTATTGAGAACTGTGGTTGACGTGGGTATATGTACACATGGGCATAACTTTCAAAGAAATTAGAAACTAGTTTGGAAGATAAAGCCATACTACATAAATATTGATTCAAAACATTATCCACATCTCCAAGTTCTTCACAGATAATAAAAGAATTGTAATAGGTACCCCTGGCTCTTTCTCTGGTTCCACCCCTATCCCTTTCTGTTCTGCTTGACTCTGATCCAGCTCCTTGAAGGAGCTGGCAGCTTTGGCATGCTGCCTTGTGGTCTTTACATTTTTCCCAAGCACAACATGGCTACTATTTCCTTCCTCTCTTTCCATGCTTTCTGGTGGCAGTATGTCCAATTACTGTCTGCATTTCAAAAGCTCTTTGATCATAGATGATCCAGAAAAACTCTGCTAACCCATGGCAGGGCAGAGGCTGCCAATATATGTGCCAGTGTGCAGAATTTTCACTAAACCATCTCCTGCAGGGCCACTGCCTGGTCCCAACACTGCTCTCCCCACCCCCCACCCCCCACCTGACAACTCAACCTGCATCTCTGGGAGCTTGACAAGTCAGGATGGGATGAGGATGGTGAGGTTGGAACTCCACGAGTTAACGCCTTTTATTGCTGGCCTGAGGTGAAATGTCCAACTCCAAGGTCTGTGAGCATTTACTTCACTTCTGTGAGGCCCCGTATCTTGCCTTAGCTGTTAAATGGAGCTTCGGTTATTTTGAATAGGAGAAAGCAAGTTAAACCTCAAAATTAAAAATAGAACTCTCATATAGTATCAATCCCTCTCCTGGGTGTACATTCAAAGAAAATAAAATCAGTATTTCTAAGAGATTTGTGTGTTCATGGAACCATTATTCAGGGTAGCCAAGTTTTAGAAACAACTGTGTCTTAATGGATGAATAAATAAAGTGATATACCACATGTATGTAAACAGTTATATGTATATATACTTTTATATATAATATATATATAATATATAGTTATATATAAATAAAATATAAAATATAAAAATATATAAATGTATAAAACTACCTATAACTATATGAATATAAATATATATATATGTACACATACATTGTTTGCAATGTAATATTATTCAACTTTTTAAGAGAAGGAAGTCCTGCTACTTCATAGCAGTATGGGTGAATATGGAATACATTATACTTAATCAGACACAGAAAGGTAAAACACTATACAAATTCACTTGTAGATGGAATCTAAAAAAGATTGAACTCATAAAAACGAAGTTTCCAAGAGCCAGGAGTCAGGGGACATGGGGATATTGGTGACTGCACAGTTAGAGTTATGCTGGATTCTGAATACCTGTTAAACAGCAAGATGACTATAGTTAGTGGTGTTGTATTACAGGGAGGGAGAAAATTTTCTATATGCACATGCGTGCAAATACACATACGTACTCACAAACATACACAAACATGAACTCACACATATGCATCTGTGAGGCAGTGGAAGTTTAGTAGTTTGCAATTATCAGTTCACTGTGCATACATGCTTTAAAACATTACACTGTCTGCCTCTAATACATATATTTTTAAATTTTTACTTTAGTAAAGTTGGGCAAATAAAGACTATAAGAAAATTGTCTAGCACAGTGCCTGGTACATGAGAGATAAAAGCAACAAGGATTGTTATGTATTTGTTGGCTGTAACTTAAAAAGAGACCCTATCTCTAAGACATACTGTGCCATCCATACCTAAGAATATCTGAAAACTAAAAAAATGCTGTATCTGCAATCTTACTACCTAGTAATGGGAATACTACCAGCATGTAATAAATAACTGTGATAAAAGTAAGTTGTCTTATTGAGATTCTATATTTCTGTTATTTTTTTAATCATTATCTAGAATCAAACAGGAGTTCCAGAAAAGGTGCAGGAGCACTGCTGTGGGAGTTTCGTGGTTAGTGAGATGCTTGCTGACTCCCGTAGGGTAGTGCGCTTGCTAAGCATCTCACTCTGTAGTTCTTCTTGTCTTGTCACCATTTGTGTGACCATGGGGAAGCAACATGAAACTGGAAATGAGCTGAATGACGACTGGTGGGGGTGTCTGAACTTGCTTGGCTTAATCAATGAGTACTTGATTTATGAGCTATCGGAGACCCTGGCTAGTAATGGCTTCCTTGATTTTGATGATATCTACTTTGCTCACTAAATGAAGCAGTTGTAAATGACACGATATACTGGAGCAAAAAGAAAATAGATGCTGTATCTAAATTCGCGCTGCTGATGGCACCACCATCTGGGATCAGCCATTCATAAAAGATTCGATGTGAGGTGGGCATGTATCTGAACATGCGTATCTAATCCCTCCCATCTGCTTTGACTTTGCTTAGGATAATAACAGCGTTCTTACCCATTTACCTGAATCCATGCCGATTCTTTTACTATTCATTAAGCAGAAACGCAGACATAGTCTTTGTGGTCTTTGGCCAGTGTTTTTGAGTCTCAACAAAATTAGCCTTAATTGGATCAGTAGAAAATTTCTTTAAAGCTGTGTATTTTAGGCCTGGGACAGAATCAATAGACCATTTATTGATGTTTATAGCAGAAAATTTATACTGTCATCTAACATTAAGACATGGCATCTAAAGGACATTTGTGTTGCTGGCACAGACTTTGTGGGGACTAGGAGCAAGCAAGCAAGAAGTCTTTCTGGACTGGGATGCCTTCACCATCTCCTGTTTTTTTAATTTTTTTGTATAGTTAATGATTTTGCCTTCAAGTCAGTTGTCTTCTTTATTTTTATTGTGTATTTTTAATTACATGGCTATGACTCTCAGCTTCAGCTTCTCTCTCCTACTCCTACCCCTCAGATAAAAACCTCCATTGCTCAAAGCAAACGAATTGCACCCTGACCTGAGGCAGAAAGTAAATTAACACAGTGCTGATTCAGGGTAACATGGGAATATCATCCAGAGGAAAATTAACACTGATTAAAAGAGTAACTTTTATGCTTGAACGTTGCTCTCAGACATCACCATGGAAACACAGTGCAGCCATCCTGTTTCCTAGTAAAACACAAAGAGCTGTACCTGCTCAGTGAGTGGAATCAATCAAATGCAGCCCATGGCCCTGACTGTTTTAGAGATGACCACCTGTCACCCTTTCAAGGTAACTGTCACTTACTGCAATCAAGTGTCACACAATGCACAACTCCAGCTAATCTAGCTCTCCAAGGAGTGCTGGTGTTGACAGACATGGGTGGTGGGGAGAGGTGAAGACCCTGCTGCCTTTCACATCAGCCCACGAAACCTCATGATTAAGTGAGGTCTCTAAGGAGTGAAGCCCTTATAGACAACACTCACATGTTTATCGTTGAATTACTAATGCTTTGGGAGGTGAATGGCCAAGACAAATGGCACCATAGCCACACTTTCTCACTGAAATTACTTATCATTACCTATCTTATTTTTTATGGCATATATCCCTTTTGCACTTCAAGAGGTTTTAATTTACAGAGCAAGCATTTCAAGGAACTACAATGATTCACAGTCTCCTGCAGGGGGAGACTCTGAGTCTCCCAACTCGTTAGTGAGTTTCCTTTGATAACTTTGAGCCAGATTTATGTAAATATGTGAGGATTACATTGGTGTCACATGTGTAGCAGAGAAGGTGGTTATTAGTAACTGCAATCCATGAGTATTACCAGATGACACTTAAAAGAAAAAAGAAAACAAGATTTTTGTTTGTTTGACTTTTGACAGAAAGCCACTGTTACCTAGAGTTGCTCCTGATGACTTAGGGTCAATGTCACTGTGTATTTATTAAGAACATGCAGTGGAACCTCAGCTTGGGCCACAGGGCTCCATAGCCAATTAGCGCTGGGAGAAAGCTACCCTCCCAGGAGCTTGGAAAAGCCGAGAGTGGGGCCAAGACAAGCACCACTGCTCACCAGGAACTGCCCCGAACCTGTGGGACATAGGGACTGAGGTAGGCGGGCATAGGAACCCTCTGGTTCCCATCTGTGGCAGGAGACCTCTGCCTGGGTCACTAGGGTCCCACAGCCAAGCAGCGCCTCGAGAAAATTACTCACCCAGGCCCTCAGGACACAGAGACTAAGGAGGAAAAGTAAGGGACGGGAACCTTCCGGTTTCTATCTGTGGCAGGAGACCTGTGCCTGGGCAACCAGGGTTACATAGACAAGCAGTGCTAGGAGAAAGTCACCCTCCCAGGAGGGTGGAAAAGCCGTGAGTGGGGATAAGACAAGCACTACTGCTCACTGGGACCTGGAGACCTCAGCCTGGGCCATAGGGCTCCAGGAGAGAGCTGGTATCCCAGGAGCGCTGACACACCTTCCAGCATAGGCAAAACTACCACTTCAATTCAAACTCACTGGATTGAGGGACCCTTGCAGAGCCATCAGGACATAGGAACCAAGGGACAGCTGGGGACAAGATCCTTCTGGTTTCTGTCTGCACCCCAGATCTGACCCGGTGCCACAGCACTCCAAACCCAAACACCTCTCAGAGAGAGCTGGTCTTCAAGGAGTATTGATACAGAGGCCTGCAGGAGGGATAAGCCATAGCCAGACAGAGTAAGATCAGCTAACATCAGAGTTAACAAGATGGCAAAAGGCAAGGGTAAGAACCTAAGGAACAGAAACCAAGGCTACTTGGCAACATCAGAACCCAGCTCTCCCACCACAGCAAGCCCTGGATACCCCAACAC
>JAPYYD010003852.1:0-13703 GCA_028551405.1 Uromys caudimaculatus | reverse complement strand
AGGGAGCAAGAGCGTCAATGGGCCTGAACACCCCCTGGTCGTCCTGGAGTTCGGACCACCAACCAAAGAATACACATCTATTGACCCATGGTTTGGACTACATATGTGGCAGAGGATGACCTCGATGGCCATCAGGGAGAAAGGAGAGGCCCTTGGGCCTGAGGGTGCCAGAGGCCCCAGTAAAGGGGAATGTCAAGGTGGGAATATGGGGATGGGTGGGCGGGTAGGTGGGAGGAGGAATTCCCTCACATTGGCGGGGAAGGGGAGAGGATAGGGGGTTTCCAAAGAGGAGACCCAGAAAAGGGGAAACATTGGAAATGTAAATAAAGTATCAAAAATAAATAAATAAATAAACTTTTAAAAAAAGAAAAAAAAAAGAAATAGGGAATCAGCCATAAGAGAGAAGAGAGTGGTGGGAACAGGGAAGGGAAGGAAAAGGAGATAGTGTGGCAGAGGAGAAAGGGTGGGAGGAGAGTGAGCAGGAGAGAGCGTAAGGAGGAGAGGGCAGGGAAGAGCAGGAAGGAGGGGTGAAGGTGAAAGGAGAAGGGGCTGAGGGAGAAGAGAAAAAGGAAGGGAGGAAGAAGAGGAGAGACGTGGGAAGACGAAGGGAAGAGGGTGACAGAAATGGGAAGAGGAGACAGTCGAGAACAAGAGAGAAATGAGAAAAGAGAGAAGTGCGAGGACAGAGGAAGAAGCTGGAAGAAGAAATAGAAAAGTGAAGGGGAGGAAGAAGATAGGAGGAGGAAAGGAGAGTTCTGCTTGAAGAGGAGGAAAGAAGAATGAGAAGGGAGGACAGGTGAATGGTCAGAGATGGCGAGAGGAAAATACAAGAAAGAGGAGTGCAGCAAGTAGAAGAGGGAGGAGAATAGATGGACTAAGGGAAGGAGAAGAAGTGGAGTGAAGACAAAAAGGAGGAAAGAGGCAAGAGAAGTTAGAGGAGGGAGCAGGAAGTGTAAGGAACATGAAAGAAAACAAGAGGCAAGATGGAAGATGGAAGAGGAAGGAGGAAGAAGGAAGTGGATGGTAGAAGGAAAGGATGGAGTAGAAATAGGAGAGCAAAGGGAAGACAAAGGGTACTCAGGGGGGAAAAGGGAAGATAAGGGAGGAGGGCAGAAAAGGGAAGGGCTTGAAGGAGGGTCGAAGGGAGAGGGCATAATAGAAAGGAGAAACGAGGAAGCTGGGGGAGGCAGGAGGAAGATGGAGGAGACAAGAGGATGGTGAAGGGAAGAAGAGGGAGAAGGGAATGCCCACGAAAAATGAAGAGTTAAGAGTAAGGAAGAGAGAGGAGGAAGGAGGAGCAAAATGTCTAGAGGAAGAAAGAAGATGGGAAAGAGAAGAGGATGCTGGATGTAAGAGGTGGGAGGAGGGAAGGGGAGGAATCAGAAAAAGAAGAAGGATGGAGGGAAGAGGGAAGTGAGAGAGAAGGAAGGAGGGAAACGAAATGAGGGAAGAGGAAGAAACAGGAAAGAGAGGAACAGGGAACACAAGACAGGACAGGATGAGAAGAACTGAGGACAATAACGGGAGTGGGATTTGAGGGAAAAATGAAAACTGGAAAGAGAGAAGAAGAAAGAATCGGACATAGGAATTAAGAGAAGGGAAGATGAGGGAAGGAAGGAGAGGGTGGAAGTGGGAATGGGAGGGAGGAAGGTACGGAAGGAAAAAAAGAGGGATTAAGGGGGAACGATATGTGGGAAAGAAGAGCAAACCAGGAGGGAGAATGGTAGATGGAGCGTGATGACACAGGAAGGAGAAAGAGAGTTGAAGTTCAGGGAGTCAGAAGGAGAGAAGGGAAGGAAAGAGAAGACAGAAGAGGAGGGAAAGCAATGGAAGAGAAAAGAGGAGTAAGATGAAAAATGAAAGGAGGAGGAAAGGCAACAGGAATGAGCAGAAAAGGGTGTGGAAGAGGGCGGTGGATAGAGGAGAGGAAAGAATAGAAGAGACAGGCATGATGAGAGAAGAGGAGGGAAGTGGGAAGTTAGGAAATTTGAAAGAGGTAGCAGGAGGAAGGAGAAGAGTAAAAGGGAGGGAAGAGGGAGGATAAGAAAGGAAGAAAAGGGGAAGGAGGAAGAGAGAAGGGGAGAAGGAAAAAGCAAAACAGGAGAGATGATGGAAGAGGAAAGAAAGGGGAATAAAATCGAGGAGAAAGAGTGGGAGTATAGCCGGGCAGTGGTGGGGCACGCCTTTAATCCCAGCACTTAGGAAGGCAGAGACAGGCAGATTTCTGTGATCGAGGCCAGCCTGGTCTACAAAGCGAGTTCCAGGACAGCCGGGGCTATACAGAGAAACCCTGTCTCGAAAAACCATAAAAAAAAAAAAAAGGAGTGGAAGTATAGTTAGAAGAGAGGAATAGGGAAGAAGACCGAGGGAGGGTGAAAGAGAAGTATGGAGGGAAGTGGACAGAGAATGATGGAAGGTGAGGGAAGAGGATATTAGTGGGAAGAGGAAAGAAGAGTGAAGAGGAAACAGGGAATAGAGAAGGAAATAGTAGAGGGGAGTAGACAGAGGGTAAGAGGGAAGAAAGAGAAGGATGGAAGTGTGCGGTGTAGGGAAGAAGAAAAGGGAGAGAAATGGGAAAGGAGAGGAGGGAAAATGGGAGACAAGAGTAGAGCAATCAGGAGGAGTAACAGGAAGAGGAGGTAAATGGCATGAAGAGGAAAAGAGAAAAACCGATGGATGAAGGAATAGGGGGAGGGGGAAAAGGAGGGGAGAGGAAGAACAGGGAAAGATGAAAGGTTAAGGATGAAGGAAGAGAAGTGGATCTTTGGGGATACATGAGGGGAGATGGAAGAGGAGAGAAGACAGAAGGGGAGGGAGGAGGTAAAGGAGGAAAAGAGGAAGAAAAGCTCTAAGGGAGACTAAAAGAGGAGTGAGCAGGAGTGCACAGCATAGAGGAGAGACAGAGTAAAGGGGAGCGGGAGGGAAGCAGGGAGAAAGCCCAGGAGAAAAGGGGGGAAAAAGGGAAGAAGGAGGAGGAGAGGACACAAGTGGGGAGACAAGCATGGAATAAGGAGGAGGAGAGTGGGAAGAGGCAAGAGAAGAGGAGACAGGAGAGGCAGGAAGAGGGAAGAAAGAAGTTGGAGGAAGGATAGAATGTACAGAAGAGGGCAGAGAAGGAGGAGGAAACGAAAGGTCAGGGGTGGAGGAGGGACGAGGGTGGAGGACAGAAGACAAGGGAGAGGAAAAGTGATGACATCAACAAAGGGGTGTTTAGAGCAAAGGGGTGGAGAAGAAAAGGAGGGGAAATGGGAGAGGTGAGAATGGGGAAGAAGAGAGAGGCGGGAAGAGGGAGAGAAGGAAGAGAGGTGGAAATATAAAGAAAGAAGGAATGGATTGATGATTGATGAAGAGGGAAAGAAGAAAAGTGGGGAAGGATGATAGAAGAGGAGGGAGGGAAAAGAGGAAGGAAAAATAGATGTGAAGTGGGGAGAGGAAGGAAGACAAGAAGAAGGAAGAGAGGAAAAGGGAGGAAGTTAGCAGAAAAAAAGCTGTGTAGAGAAGAGGGATGGGGAAGAAATTTGAAAGTGAGAAATGGGGAAATTAGAGGAAAAATGGAATGGGAAAGAATAGGAAAGATCGGATAAGAGAATTAAGTAAAAGAAGGGAAAAGGTGGGAGGAGAGCAGAAGGCATAAAAAACTAGTTAATGATGAGGAAAGAGGAAGTAAAACATGTGAGGATGGATGAAAGAGGCAAAAGAGGAAATAGGAAGGACTTGGGAAAGAAGAGGGCAGGGAAGACAGGACAGAGGGAGCAGGGAAATGGGAAGAGGAGGAAAAAGGGGGGAAGATAGAGGAAGAAAGATGAAGGAAGAGAGGTGAGAAGGAAGAACAGGGTGAGAGGCAAAGGACATGGACAGAAGAGAGGAGGGAAGATGAAGATGAGGAACAGGGTAGTGTGGGGATCAGGATAGGAAAGAAGAGGGAGGAGAGATGAAAGAGGAGGTGGTGAGTCGTAATTGGAGGAAAGTAAAAAGGGGAAGGAAGAGAGAGAAGATACAAGGAAGGGGAGAAAAGAGGAATCACAGAAGGTAAAGGAGGAGGGAAGAGGACTGAGCAGGGATGAGGAACGAAAATGTATGACCAGAAAAGTGGAAAGGATGAGGAAAAAGAGTTAGAAGGGAGGAGAGGAGGGGAGGGGAGAGGAGCAGAGGGGAGGGAAGAGAAAGTAAGATCTGAGGAGAGAAGAGAAGGAGGAGGAGAGGGGAGAAGGGAAGGGAAGATCAGAGAGGAGAGGAGATGTCAAGGGAGAGAGGAGGGGAGAGGGAAGGAAGGGCAGGGGAGGGGAACAAAGGGAAGAGGAGGGAAGAAAAGCAAGGGAAGGGAAGGGGAGGGGAGGGAAGGGAAGGGACTTGAGCTGGTGTGAACATGCATGGCCCAGAGTGTGATCCTATTAGGAGGTGTGGCCATGTGGCAGTAGGTGTGGCCTCTGCAGAGGAAGTGTGCCACTGTGGCGGCGGGAGTTTAGGATCTCCTTCTAGTCACATGTGAGTCACTCTTCTGTATGTCTTCTGAATGAGATGTAGAAGTCTCAGTTCCTCCTGTGCTATACCAGCCTGGAAGCTTCCTGCTTTGATGATAGTGGACAGAATCTCTGAACCTGTCACACAGAACCAATTAAATGTTGTCCTTTGTAAGCATTGCCTTGGTCATGGTGTCTTTTTACAGCAACTGAAACCATAACTAAGACAGAAGTTGGATCCAGGGACTGGGATATTGTTGTGACAGGCCGTACCATGCTTCTTCTTGTTGTTGTTATGTTGTTGTTGTTGTTGCTGTTGTATTTATTGTTGTTGTTGTTGTTGTAGTTGTAATGTGGATTTTGTGACACTGGAAACAATGGAATGCTTTAAGTGGGTCTTTAATGGGGCATTCTAGTAGAAGTCTGGGAATCACTTTATTTGAACTCTGGGCTGGACCAAGAAGTGTCAGAAGAGAAAAATTCTAGTATATTGCCTGGAGAATGTTCTTACGATGTTTTGGTGAATAATGTGACTGCTTTTTGTCCTACTATGAAGAGAGGACCTGAGGCTAAGGTGAAGAGATTCAGATTGGCTACACTGAGAAAGGAGGTTTCAGAAAGCCTTGCATAGACTCTACCCTGAGGTTCATTCTTATGAAGAGTGTATTGATCAAGCATAGCAAAGTGAGAAAGGAAAAATACAAAATATTTGTTTCAAAGATCAAAGGGGCAGCAGGAAATGAAATAGAACTAAGTCCTCTGTTCAAGGAAATGAAATGGAATTAAGGGAATGGTGATCTCACGGCAGGATCCCACCCAGCTGAAATGATTGTTTATACATTTGGAGTTGAACAGTAGATAATATTATCTTGTTAGGCATTATGATCCATTTATTGTTTTAGTTTGGACATAAGCAGATATGGCAATGTGTCTTGAGGTTATGAGTATGTGCCACATTGACAAGGGATGCATTGTGATGGCTATTCTTGGCTGTCAGCTTCACTCTCTGTGGAATGAACTACAATGCAGAACTTGTACAGATCTTGTCAAAATGTAAGGAAAGGCGTAGGTTCAGGTGTGGAGATTCATGACTTTAATCCCAGCGCTCAGGAGACAGAGGCATGCAGAAGTCTGAGTTCAAGATCAGTCTACAGAAAAAGTCTCAGTACAGCCAAGCTTAGGCAGTGAAGGAGTTGGAAAACAGAAATCTGGGGATGA
The DNA here is from genome assembly GCA_028551405.1 of Uromys caudimaculatus. Lineage (NCBI taxonomy): Eukaryota > Metazoa > Chordata > Mammalia > Rodentia > Muridae > Uromys > Uromys caudimaculatus. The sequence goes on along the minus strand of JAPYYD010003852.1, from coordinate 8,025 downwards.
TATTGGAATCTGGGGAGGTTGTTCCAACCTGAACAAGCTTGGAGCGAACTTGGAAGCTTTGGCCATGTGGCTCTGGAGTTAGAGAGGTGAGTATAAGGGCTTTCTGGGACAGCTGATGCTGGTTAGCTGAAGATAAGAAATTAGCATCATAAAAAGAGATGAGCATCACTGAGGTGAATTCTGGGAAGAGTTTTCAGAGAGGACAGAGAAGCTGTCTCACAGAGATTGATATGATACCTGCAGGTATACTTGTAAGAATCTCGAAGATGGTTTTGATGGCATGAAGGGGGTCGTGGACAACTAGGGAATGGAGTGTAGAATTGTGAATATGCTTGGCCCTCGAGAAGTGGCACTCTTCTGTGTGTCCCCTTGGTGAAGTATGGGTGGCCTTATTGGAAGAAGTGCATCACTGTGGTAGTGGATATTGAGTTGCTCTGTTCTAGCATTGCCCAGTGTGGAAGACATACTCCTCCTGGCTGCCTGCAGAATATGGACTTTTTCTGGCTGCCTTTGGATCAAGATGTAGAACTCTCTGCTCTTTCAGCACCATGTCTGCCTGTATGCTGTCCTGCTTCCCACAATGATGGTAATGGATTAAACCTCTCAAATTGTAATCCAGCCCCAATTATCTGTTTTTATGTGACTTTCCCTGGTCCAGGTGTCTCTTCATAGTAATGAAAGCCAATCTAAGACGGACCAATAGAGAAGACAGCAAAAGGAGAAGATAACGAAGAGTAGGGAAGAGGGAATAAGAGGGAAGTGGGGGAAGGAGGAAGAGGAGGGAGAGGAGGGGGAAAGGGAGGAAAGAGTTGGTAAGGGATACCAGGGGGAGAGAAGAGAGAGGAAAAGGAAACGGGGAAGCTGAACTTTGATGGAAGATGAAGGAGGAGGAAAGAGGGAACTTGATAGAGGGGGAAAGATGGAAGAGGAGAAATTAGGTGAGGGAATGGAAGACAATGGAGGATGTTAGAAGGGTGACAAGGGAAGAGGACTGAAGAGGACTGAGAAGGGATAAGTCCAGAGGCAGGAAGTAGAAGAAAGAAGAAAACAGAGAAGGGTGGACAAGGAAAGAGAAGGGAAATGGATAAGTAGGTAGTTAAGAATAGCCAGGAGGAAAGGATAGTAGAAGAGGAAAATCAAAAGAAAAGAAGATGGAACTGAACGGGAGAGGAAAGAGGATGGAAGACAGAAGATGATGAAGTAGGGATGAGGAATGAGAGGGGAGATGGAGGGGAGAAGAGGTAAGAGGGGAAAAGAAGGCCGAGGAGGAGTAAGGAAGAGGAGAAAGGTGGAAAGCGGAGGGAGGGGAGAGAAGTAGAAAGGTAAGAGCAGCCAAGAGTTAGAGAAGAGCAAGGAGGAAGGAGGAGAAATGGGAAAGAAGAGTAAGGGAGGCAGGATGAGGGGGGAAGAGAGAAGGGAGTGTTGGGTAAGAGAACTTATGACCGGGAGATAGGGGAAAAGGGAGCAGTGGAGGAAAGTAGGTAAATACTGTGAAAATGAAAGAAGAGGGAAGATTAGGGAAGAAGGAGGAAGAGGGAGGAGGAAAGATAAAAGAAAAGTCAAGTGGATGGAAGAGGAAATGAAGGGAAGGGCGATGAGGCGGGAGAGGAGGGAATGCTGAAGAGAAGGGAAGACAGTGGATGGAGGGAGAAGATGAGGGGATAAGGGAGAAGAAAGAGGGAAAAAAGCAATTAGAAAATAAGAAAGAATAGGAAGAAGTAGAGATAGGAGATTAGGAGAGAAGAGGAGGAAGAATTTATGATGTAGAAAGAGGAAAACGATGTCAGGGAAAGAGAGGAAAGTAGGGAGAAGTGAAGAGGAAGGAAGAGGAGGGAAGATGAAGGAAGAAGTAATAGGAAAGAGGAATCCAAAGACAGAGATCTGGAGGAGGGACAAGGACCAATGGAGGCAGAGAAAAGAGGAAAGTCGGATGAGGGGAGAAGTGGGACGGATACTACCGGGATGACAGTAGAGATATAGACTATAGAGAATAGGGAAATGTGGGGACCTGGGAAGGCAGAGCACCAGGGAAGAAAGGGATGAAGCAGGGGGAGGAAGATGGATGGCAAGTGGAGCGATGAGAGGAGTCAGGAGGGAAGATGTTGGAGACTGGAAGAAGGAGTGGGAATGAGGAGAGAAGGGCTGGAAATAGGAGGAGGGAAAAGCAAGGGAATAAAGTGTGGAAGGGAGAGTGAGAAGAAGGGAGAGCAGGGAGGATGTGGGATGTGGTGTTGGGGAGCAGCTGTGGTTCTTTGTCTCCGTTTCCTCCCTCAGTGTATCCAGGCACTGCTGCACAGTGGGCTCAGAGGATGAAGTGGAGTTGAGAATGGGTGTGGTCTGGAGGATACTGGTCCAGTAACAGTGAATACTGAGGGGAGAAAGAAGGCCTTCTCTGAGGATCTTAGGGTCAACGCTCTCAGAATTGCTTCACTAAAACAGGTCTCTTAATGATCTGAGATTGTTTGCATGTACTTTGCTCAGTGTGGAAAGCGGGTAGACAGGGAACTTTGGAGAGTGGGAAGGAGTTTCCAGGGAGAATGAAATTATTAGCTCAGATTGAAAGTGCTGTAAATGCTTCATTTGTATGGAGAGGCAATCCAGGAGTTCCAGGTCTTTGATGGCTTGGTTCTTATCAGCAAAAAGGAAGTCAGAGCTGTGCAGAGGCCTACTGGATGGTCTTTAAACAGGTAGAGTCTCCAAAAATAAAGTCCGAGAAAGACAAGCCCTGCTTGTCATGGGATTCCTTCATTTGGTAATGAGCTCAGGGAAGTTGTGGGATCATGGTACAGTGAAAATTTAAATCTCAGGATTTCCCCACATCTCCTGCTCTTTTATTAGAAAATGGAGCGGTATCCCAATGGCCTTTATTTAGCCTCTCCCTTGTGAATGGCTTGGTACTTAGGCAGAACTCGATTGCTGTGGTTTATCTAATGCTACTTATCTTCCTTTTTAAAAATTGGATGAGGCAGGGTGCCAGGAGCCGGACAACTCTGATGGCCAGTATGGGGACAAGGAGGGAAAGAAACCAAGCCACAAGGGGGTTGAGTACCATGGGCTCCGGGCATTTGATATATAGCTTGCCCTGAGATCCTAGTGGAGATCTTTGAGCGTTTTTATATTTTGTTCCACTAGCGGAGATTCACTGATATAGAAACAACATTTCTCCCCCAACATAATGCAGGTCCTTCCGTGTTCTCCAACTATGTCTAGAGCTCTCAGGTATTGGAGAGCAACCTGTGCTAAGGAGTTTTATCTGCAGTTCAAGGAACTCCAAACTGTCCTGGAATCCTTCACCTGGTCAACCTTGTCCTGGACGTTGGTAGCCAGATGGCTTTGGAATAAGGGCTATTCGCAAAGTTCCTCTGGTGTCAGTCAAGACTCAAGACCCAGTATGTGGAGCAGGGGGATTAAAATATCTCTTTTCTTTTCATCTCCTCCCAGCTGCAAGGTGAGAATTCGGCCTTGTAGAGGACAAACTTGGGGAACAAACCTTAGGAAGGTATAGAAGTCTTAGGAAGGGGGTTGAATGCAGTCATCAGTAGTGTGACTACACCGGAGAAGGCTGCAGGTTAGCACGTATTGGCATGGTGAGTGATGCTGTGGGAATAGGTAAGATGGGATCATGACCAGGGCCTTGCCAGGCAAATGGCAGGGCCAGGTCAGAAACGGGAATGTTTGATAGAGTCAGTGTGGGTAAGGGCCCATGGCGTCCATGACTCCAGATATTAATGGGAATAGCAGGCAATATTGCCCTGGAGAGAGAAGCACAGATGTGTTGAGAGGAGTTGGGGGGATGGTTAGTGGAAGGGGTTGGGCTATAGTAGATGTACTATAGCCAGGAGGAGGTAGTTGGACCTCCTTCTGAGATTGATTTTCCTACTGAAGAATATTAATGTGGGTAGAGACAGACTCAGAGACAAGGACAAGTTGACAGGAGACATGTAGGTCAGCTATAGGTTATTTAGAAAGCCATTAGTGTACAGCCTACACATTAATCGTGTTTGTCATTGTTTGTCCCAGGCACTGTGGAATGAAACTGAATGGGGCCATTAGAACTTGAGGACTCTCTTCAGCATATCCCAGTCTGCACCCTCTATATGTGGAGGAACCCTGGAAGCAGTCCCTGTGTAATGGTGAGGAAAGCAAAGGAAGGGGCTGGGGTGCTCGGGATGAGATTCAGGCACAGAGGAATCTCCATCCTGGCCTAGCACCTTACATGTGGGCAGTCCTGGGGTCCTGCGATGGTGTTGTGTCTGTTGCATATCTCCCTAACAAAGAATCTCCCATGGTGGGTTAGGAAGAGCACGAGCAGGCACAGAATTTGAATGAAAAATATCAAAGACAGCCCTTAAGATTCCATGAAAGGAAAGCCTGTGGAGGGAACAAGGCTGGGGCAGAGCCACCTGGTCATGGATGTCCTTCCATGACATCTAGTTATTTCACAGTGGGTTGCATCCTACCTCCACTATTCCTTTTTCATAAGCGAGAGTCAGGCATCTTCTTGGTCAGTGTGGTGGTATTTGTCATACCTTGCAGGGATCCTGTGGTGGATTGAATATGTGTGTCCCAGAGAGAGTGTCACTATTAGGAGGTATGGCCTTGTTAGATAAGTGTGAACTGTGGCCTGGCGGTGGAGGCACACGCCTTTAATCCCAGCACTCGGGAGGCAGAGGCAGGCCGATTTCCGAGTTCGAGGCCAGCCTGGTCTACGGAGTGAGTTCCAGGACAGCCAGAGCTACACAGAGAAACCCTGTCTTGAAAAAAACAAACAAACAAAAAAAAAAGTGTGAACTGTGCGTATGGGCTTTGAGGCTACTGTGCTCAGGCTCTGAGGTTATTTGGAGTGGAGTTTTTAAGGCTTTTTTATGGCATTGGTTTTTTTATACGTATCTTCTTCTATGTTATGAAATTCTTTTCTGATTGGGTGACAAGCAACATATCCAGTGCTTGTAAAATATCTGTCCCTAGAAGATTGTAGGTGACATTAGCTACTAGAGGGGACAAGGCACCAGTAGCTCAATCCGAGACACCATCTGTAGACCTGCTTAGTGCTAAGTGCCTAGGAGCTTCCCTCTATGCCTAGGATTCGGGGCCCAGGAATTAGCTTCTAATTTTGTGGTGTCTCTTGTTGTCCCTAAATTATTTTGTTGCCACAGTATCAATGAGGAATTTGTGTGGTCTGGTAGTTATTTTTATTGTTATTCTTTGGGTGAGCAACGTGTTAGATGGTGGATACTTTTTGAGCCTCTTTAGGATCAGTTTTCCCTCTTACTGTCAAGGATGAGAGCTGTCTCAGTTTAAGTTTAAAGGTTCTAGTTGCTTTTTGTGTTTATCATACAAGGAGATCCAATCCTTTTTTTCTCATAGTTAGTACAGATTGTCTTAGGGGCATTAGAGATTCTTTGTAGGGAAGACCTTTGTTGGTCATACATTTTTCTATTGTCCCGTTTCTCCACAGTTAAAGCAGATCTATTGCGTTTTCATTGCTGCTCCTAAGCTTGAGATATCTGGACTTACCTAGTGTGATGTTATTCCTATGGCTTGCATAGCCATGATCCACCTATCATAGTGTTCGACTTTGAGAGCTGGGCTGGCAAGCTGAGACTCAGAGGTCATCCCCTTCTATATGATGTTTTTAGGAAGATGATCTCTGGCTGCAAGGTCAGGAATTTTATATCCAAGCTCATTTTAGTTCTAAGAGCCATGTCAGATAGGGTTTTCCCTGACGTCTGCAGAGAATAAGCAGGGAGGGGACAGGCTCTTGTGAGCCAGAGAGTGGGGTGCTTCCATCCCAAGCTTGGATTGCACAGAGGTGAACCTGCTCACAGTAACCTGCTGGTTGTGGTGTCTGTTCTGTTCTCATGGAAAAGTCTCCCTAGTCAAAACCCCATGTGTGCTATTGGGTTTCAGACAGAGTTTAGGGACCATCTGCCCACACCAGAAAGTGCTCTGGCCAGAAGGCATCAGATGTCCTTTCAACACACTCAACCGCCCTAAAGGAAAACAAAGCAGGAAAAGATAAGACAGCCTTCCCTCAGAGTGTGGATGCTTGAGCCTTTGGGTTGCGACCAAAGGCAGAGGGGGAATCGGGGGTCTCAGGGCTTGAGGCACTCACCGTTTTTGCTCTAACTGGAGGTCCTGTTGGATCCACATTGGCACCAGCTGTGGTATGCATGTTGGATCCAGCATGGTTCTTCGTCTGTTGTTTTCTCCCTCTTAGGGTGGCTATGAGCCCTGGACACCAGGCTGGAAAGATGAATCAGTGCCTAGACCAGGTAGGGTCTGCACAATCCCATCCATCGGGAAGTGCGTGCTGGAAGGAGAAGCCCTTTTCCAAAGTTCTTTAGTGAAACACCTCTATTTCAGACAATCTTAGCCTAATCTGGGAGGGCTTCTACTCAAACACTTTTTGGGGGGTGGAAAGGGCTATCTGTATATGAACTCTGAAGAGTGGGCAGGAATGCTCAGGAGTGACCGAATTCACCAGCTGGGGTTAAGGTACTATGAATGCCTCAGTGGTCTGGAGAGGCATCCAGGAGTCCCAGGTACTTGCTGGGAAGGATCTGATCAGGAAAGAGGAAGTTGAACTTGGAGGTTTGCCAAGGACTACCTGATATTCACCAGGTAGAAGGTGTGGGCAGTCAGGCTCCCAAGACAAGGAAAGAGAGGAAAAGCTCTGCTTGTGAGGGGATCCCTCCCTTTTGCACTGAGCTCAGAGGAAATATCAGGTCATGGTAGAGTGTGAAGTGAATTAGCAAGGTTTCCCCACACAAGGGGCAAAGTGGAGGACACATAAGGAAAGAAGGAAGCAAGAAGTGTCCTAATAAAGGAAGAAGAGGAAGGAGAGTAGTGGATGGAAGAAGAGGGAGGAAGAGAAAAGAGGAAATAGACAGAAACATAGGAAAGAGAGGAAAAGAAAGAAAATACAGGCAGGAAGAGTGGAGAGAGAACAAAAAGGATGGAGAGAGTGATGAAAAGAAGAGGGCAGAGGAGTGTGGAGGGAGATAAGACCAGGGAAAAGTGGGGGGAAGTGGAAGGGAGAGGGATGCAGAAAGAAAATAGATGCTGGGCTGGAGGAAAGAGAAGATAAGGGAGGAGGAGGACAGAAAAGATGAGAGGGAAAAGAAGGGTAGGGAGAAGAGAACAGAAGAGGCAAGGGGTTTGTCTTAGTCAGGGGTTCTATTCCTGCACAAACACCATGACCAAGAAGCAAGTTGGGGAGGAAAGAGTTTATTGAACTTACGTTTCCACATTGCTGTTCATCAGGAAAGGAAGTCAGGACTGGAACTCAAGCTGGTCAAGGAGCAGGAGCTGGTACAGAGGCCATGGAGGAATGCTGCTTACTGGCTTGCTTGCTTCTCCTGGCTTGCTCAGCTGTCTGTCTTATAGAGCCCAAGACTACCAGCCCACAGATGTTACCACCCACAAGGGGTGCTCCCCCCTTGATCAGTAATTGAGAAAATTCCTTACCGCTGGATCTCATGGAGGCATTTCTCAACTGAAACTCCTTTCTCTGTGATAACTCCAGCGTTTCTCGAGTTGACACACAAAAATAGCCAGTACAGGTTTGTAAGAGGGAAGAGGAGAGGGGAGGAAATAGGAAGGAGGAGGAAAGTTGAGGAGAGAAGATGAAGGGGAAATTAGGGAGCAGAAAGGGTAGAAAACAAGGAAGAGATTCTGGGATATGTGTGGAAGAAGCTGAAGAGAGGACTGACGTAGAGGTTAGAGGAAGGAGAAAGTAGGAAGAGGGAGCAAACAGGCAGGAAGAAGGAAGAAGAGGGGAAACAAGGAGGATGGAGGATGTAAGAGGTGGGAGGAGGGAAGGAGAGGAATAATAAGAAAAGAAAAGAAAAGAAAAGAAAAGAAAAGAAAAGAAAAGAAAAGAAAAGAAAAGGGAGGGAAGAGGAAGGAATTGAGAGGTGTGAAGGGCACAGAAAATGGGAGATGATGGAAGAGGAGGAAAGAGGACAAAGTTGTAAATGCAGGGGTCATAGAGAATGGTAGAAGATGGCAGATGAGAAATGA